>MCFG01000318.1:40000-83697 GCA_002104895.1 Anaeromyces robustus
TCTACAAAAGTTTTATATAATCTTTGATATAAAGTTTCAGTTTTTGGATCATTGATATCCCAGTTAATTATTTTTGCAACGATTCTTTTTCCATAATGCTTATAAATTAAACCAGCACTAGATAATTTTGTGGTATATTCTTCACTAAAAGTTTCATTAAAACCTTTTTGGTGATGGTCATACCTTTATTGTAGATTAATCATTTAATTTTAAAGTTTTTATTTATGAGAATTATTAAGGATATAATAAGAAAAAAATATATATAATTATTATAATTATTTTTGCACCTTTTTTTTTCATGATTATATTCACCACCAACGTCATATACTACATCGAGTTCATTCAAAAGATCTTGGTCTCTTGTTCTGACTATTATTTATAATATTTAAATATTATTGTATAAATTTATTAAAAAAAAAAAAAAAAAAGGATGTAATAGTTATGTAAAAATTTTAATTTTTATGTTTAAAACAGGTCAGTTTTATGATATACATAATTTGATAATTTTATAATTTTTTAAATTTATTAAAATATTAAAAAAAAAAAAAAAAATAACAATAATAAGGCATCAATTATTTTTAATTTAATGTATTTCAAGTTTTTTTTTTTATTGAAAATTTGTAATACTAACTAACTTCAGCATCTTTATATTCGTCTTTTTAATTATTTGATGAAAAGCATTAATAATGAAAATTTATAGATAAATACATATTATTATTAGTTATAAAATAGTATTAAATTAATAAAAATTTTATATTATTTTCTTTTATCTTATTTACTGATAAAATACCTAAAGAAGTTAAAAAGAATGTAGCCAAAGTTTCGTCAGCATGAAATGAACCACTGTGTGTACCGATTCTAACCCTAATGATTTATTTATATAATTTTTGAAATTTAAATATTAATAAGAATTTTATTAATTCTTTCTTTTTCCTATTATTTTTCTTCTTTTGCAGAAAAATAATTATATAAAACAACATACATTTTTATATATTTTTTTTTCAATAAAAAAATATTTGGAAAAAAAATTTTTTAAAAAGTGAAATGTTTTTATAATAATTAAATGTTTGCTTTCTATGATTCTAAAACCTTATTGGTCAGATTTTCTTAAATTTAAAAAAGGAAAAATGTATAAATATTTAATTAAAAAAAATATATATAATAATAATATAATTATATATAATATATAAAATGAAAAAATTAATAATAATATTGTTCTATTAAATATGTGTTAAATGAATTGTATATATATCATTAAATGTTTAAGTAAGATATATATTATTATTTTTAATTATATATTTTGAAAATCATTGTGTATTTTTTTTTAAAAAGTCGTTTTTATTTTGATATATATAAATATTTTAATATATATTAATAAATTTATTATATTTTTATTGAAATTTATAAATAAATATGTAAAATAAAAAGTATAAAATAATATAACGAAAACAAAAACACAATGTCATCCAGTTCACAATTAAATAATAGTAAAAATTTCGAATTAACTTCAATTTATAGAGAAAAATCAACTAGTAAAAATATACCCTTTGATTTAAATTTAATTGATAATTTAGAAAAAAATGCGGAAGGTATTTCAATTGAAATACATCGAATGGTAGCATCACTTCAAGATAAATTATCAACAGTATGTAATTATATATAGACTTTGTATTAATATTTGTATTTTTTTAAATATTTTTTATTATTATAAAATATATATTATATATTATATATAGAGTGTACTTTCTTATATTGAAATACTTTTTTTGTATATAGATGAGTCAAAGTACTTTAGAATCTATTCATGTTCAAAATACGAGTGCAAAAAAGATTGATAATTTAGTTACAGAAAGCATAGAACAAACAGAACAAATGATGAATTTATGTGACACTCTAAATAAAGATATGGATAAAATTTATGAGTTATCTGATAAAATGTATATATAAAAATAATTTAATTATATAATTATATATATTATAATTACATTTAATTTATTTATATAATTTAATATGTTGAACATTTTATATTAATAATATTTCTTAATTGTAATATATTAATTGTAAAATTAAATATTATTATATATATAAATAGAAAACAAATTCAGGAATCATTGAAGACTATAGAAGAATTTTTATTATAATAATATTTTTGAATTATTATTCTTGATTATTTCTAATAAATAAATAAATAAATAAATAAATAAATAAATAAATAAATAAATAAATAAATAAATAAATAAATAAATAAATAAATAAATAAATAAATAAATAAATAAATAAATAAATAAATAAATAAATAAATAAATAAATAAATAAATAAATAAATAAATAAATAAATAAATAAATAAATAAATAAATAAATAAATAAATAAATAAATAAATAAATAAATAAATAAATAAATAAATAAATAAATAAATATTAATTAATTGATATATTTATTAATTAATATTTTTTAACATATTTTATAAAATTTTAAAATATATTTGTTATTCAATATTTCTCTACATATCTGATAAGCAAAAAATATTTTAATAATAAATGTTATTCATGTTATTTAATATATATATTATAATTATCTATAAGAATATTTGTTATCATATATAAAAATAATTATTGTTACTATTATTTTATTATTATTTTTAAATTATTACTGTGTAAATGTTAATTCTATAAAATAAAATCACAATTTTAAATTAATATAAAAAATGATAATAAAGAAACAAATAAAAAAATAAAAACAAACAAACAACTAGACCGAAAATTTATATATAATATTTATTTCTTTAATATGGAACATAATTAAAAAATTATTTTTTTAACATACATGGTATATTTTATTGATATGTCATTGTTACATTATAAAAATTTATGTATATAATTTAATATAATTATTATTTTATGATATAAATTATTTTTTACTTATTTATAATTAAATACATAATAAATTATATTTATTAGTAATATTCCTAATAATCTTAACATGAAATATAAGAGTTTAATTCATTATCTTAACAGTTTATAAAAATTTCATTATTAACAAGTAATAATATTTGTTTATTATATTTTATATATTTTTTTTCTTGAATATAGAATTTTTTTGCTTAATTTATTATAGATTAAATATTGATATAAAAATTTTTAATTCTTCAAAGTAATCTTTTATTTTTTAAGAGTTCTATTATAACTAATTTTTATTATTATTTCTTTTGCTTTAATTCTTTATAACTTTTCTTTTTAAAATATTTCAAGTTGCTGTATTTGGTATTTGTATATCTAAATCTTTTTTGTTATTATAAAATTTATTTTATAAAAAATTGTATATCTAAACCTTTACTCGTTTAATATATAATTTTATTTTATAGAAAATTGTAAAAAATAACATTATTTAAAATTTTTAATGAGATTAATTAAATGTAAAAAGTTAAATTTATTAAAATTTGAATTTTTAATTAATTTTAATAACAAAAACAAAATTTTAATTAAAAAAAAAAAAAAAAAAAAAAAAACAGCTAAAACAAAACAAAAAACAATAACAGCAAAAAAAAATAACTGTCATTAATAATGAAAATATATTTTTCAAATTATTTACAAAAATTATATATATAATATTATATATTAGATATATAATTTGAAACTTTTATTTATATAAATTATTTTTTTTTTCAATATACATATTATTTTTTATCAAAATTTGATTTAAAGAAAGAAAACCAAAATTAAAAAACACAAAAAATAATAAACAAATAAAAAATTTTGAAATAATTTAAATGTTTAAAATTATTTAAATATATAATAGAAAAATAGTAATTACATTTACTATTATTTTAAAAGTAAGTTTTAAATACAAATCACGATAATAATTATTATAAAATTCTTTTAATAATAATAAAAAAAAAAACTATGATTTTTAATTGAACGGAATATTAATTTTTTTTAATATAACTTATGAAATATTAATTAAACTAAAAAGAAAAAGAAAAAGAAAAAAAATTAGAAAATAAAAAGAAAATGTCAAAACCCAATCATAAATACCAATTTTTCCCTTTTTTAGGACAAATAGGTGATACCCAGATTCCTCTTAAAAATGAGGTAAATGATATTCAATATAGTAATGTTATTCTGTATCCATCAGAACCATATCCTAAATCAAAGTTAAAGAGAAAAAGAAGATTAGATAAATTAATTGAAAATGGAATATCCATTAAACGACTTCAACGTTTAAAAGATTCAATTTCTTCTTCAATTAATCCAGATATAATGGAGGTTGATAAAGAAAACATTGATAGCAATAAAACAAAATCTATAAGGGAATTACAAAATTCTAATAGTTTTAGTAAAAAAAATAATAGTAATAATCAATTAAATAATTCTAATAATACAATATCAAAACCTATTCAACTAAAAAAGGTATTTAGGCATAAATATTTTAATAATATATATTAATATATATAATTTTAACGTTAATAAACTTATGTTTAATAAAGAAAAAAATAGGAAAAAAACTCATATTTTAATTGTATTACTAATTTATATGATTATAATATCATTAATATTAATATAAAAATAATTTATTATTTATAATTAATCAGAGTGCTGAGAGATATAAAAGTTCATTAAGTATAGATAGAAAAATAAAACCTATTATATATAAACGAGTAAAGGTTAAAAAAACACCTCCAAGAAAAATTATGAATAAAGAAGAATATAATATGTCAATTGAACCAAAGGTTTATGTACCGACTGAATCAAGAATTGGAATAACACCAAAAAAGATTGAAATAGAAAGAAAAAAACGTATTTATTCTAAAGTCAAATTAGAAAAAATTTTGAAAGATAAAGGTATTACACCTGATCAAATTGGTAATGTTATAGGAGAAGGTAATGAAAATTTTAAAAAAAATTTCTTTTCAGAAAATCAACATTTTTTGAAAATTCAAGTTTTTGATAATGAAGATTTTGACAATAGAACAATTCATGAATGGCTTAATATGGATCAGAAACAATGGAATATATCTGAATTTCCTGATTATTCTAATTGTGATATAGCATATGCATCTATTCCAATTCCAGCTCAAGGATTTATTTATCCTCAATGGAAAGAATGCTATGCATATGCATATAATTTTAAAAAAAAACAATGGAAAGTTTATTGGAAAGTTCATCATCTTTGGTATAAAGATTCTGCTCTTACAGAATCTGATTCTGAATTCGAAGTTTTTGATGAAGAGGATGACAATTTATTTCCTATTATTAATCAAGATGATATATATATTGAAGATTTATCTAGCATTACATGGTTACCAAGGTAAAATTATAGTATATATTATATAATGAAAAATAATGAATAGATATATGAATAAATATATATATTTATATATATATAATATTAAATATTATTATTAAATATCATTTAATATTATTTCATTATTTTTATAATAAATAAAAATATTTAAATATGATTAAAAAGAATACATTTAAGATTTATGGCTGAAGATCCACAAATTTTTGCAAATAGAATTGAATGGGCCGTTAAGAAAAGAAATGAAGTTGAATCTATACTTGTAATATTAATTAAAATATTTTTCTTTAATAATAAATATATATAAATATACTTTATTTAAATTTGATAATTATTAAATATAAATAAATAATAATAAAATTAAATAATAACATATATATTTTAATTCTATAAAATCAATATTGGATCAATACAAATATATATGTGTATATATTTAAAATTAGAGGTATAATTTATATATTGATTGTATACCAACAAATTATTCTTTAACTATTTCTGATAATACCCTAAAAAATATAGAATATATTGGAACACGAGGAAATAATCCATCATTTAATAATATTACTAATAAAAAAGTTTATAATATATTAATTAATGAAATTAAGTTAGATTATTCTCGTATGATGAATCAAATGCTTTTCGATAAAGAAGTATATTTATATTTTTAGTATATATAATATTAAATAACGTTTTTATTAAAAATTTAATAATTTAATAAAAAAATACTTTTGAATATAATTTTTGTATTAGGTTTTTGATGAAAATAATAAACCAATGTATTCATTTTTACAATTATTAAACTATGAAAAAGAAACAGAAAGAAAAAAGTATTACTATATACCTTTAAATTTTAATAATAAAGTTATTAAATATTAAATTAAATATATTTATATTAACTAATGATTGTATATAATCTAAAGAAGTTATAGGAAAAGAGATATTCCAAATTATAAATATAAAGAACATAAGGATGATTTTACATTTAAATCTTTTTTGAATAAAAAAGAAGCTATATCAACATTAGCAAAAATAAGAACAGAATGTGAACAATTAGCATCACAATGCATTATTGTAACAAATATTAATAAAACTATTAAATTGGATGAATTTGAATTATTACAAACTAATGGTATACAACAGATGAAAGAATATTTACATGAAAAGTATTAAATAAATATAATAAAATAATATTTTGTTCTTCTTTTTTTGTCTTGTTCTGTTAATATATATATACATTATTATAATTTTATTTTTATTAATAATAATCTAAATTAATATTCGTTTTTTTAATAATTATTTTTTTATATTATATATATATGAAGCTGGGTCAATACATTAAAAAATATTATTTATTATGGATTTGATAAGGTAGGAAAAGGATGGTATAATATACATGAAAATAATATTGAGGTTTATTTAACATCAAAACTTCAAAAATTTATGACGACAGTTAAGTTTATAATGGAAGATTCAACACGATATTTAGTATTGAATTCACTTTATGATTATATTAATATTTTTTCATTACCTATGAAATATGATATTGAGGTTATTGAAACTAATTTAATTAAACTTATACCAAAAGAAGAAATAGAAAAAATTTCAATTGATTCAAAATATGATTCAAGGTCAAATTACCATAATAATAATAATAATAACAATAACATAAATAATAATAATAAAAATGAATCAGATAATGGAAATAATGAAGAAAATGGAACTGATACAGATCAAACTTCTGATGAAAATAATAATAAATATAATAATAAGAAAAAACCATTATTTCATTTAGATCTTCAGTATAAAGATGATAAAATATGTTATAATATTGAATTAGAAAAAATAGAGCAAACTATTTTGTATATATTTAATAAAACAATTTCATGTGTTGAAAATATTCCACAATTAGAACCATTAATATTAAAGAATATATCATTTGCAGTAAAGCCAGTTATAGAGAAAGTTCATGATAAGGAACAAATTATTAAAAAAATAAAAGCACTTTTAATTAGAAATGTGAGAAAATTGATTGAACCATTGCGTTCATATATTAAATTATATGAAAAATATTTGCCTTTATTAAGACTAACACAAGCTGAATTTATTGAAAGTTATAGTAACAAAACTGAATTTTTAATTGAAGAAATTGAAAAAGATTATTTAAAATATTTAAAAGAGTGGAATGAAATTAATAGTAAAATCCCTTCATCTATTCAAATTGGAATTTTTCATATTTCATGTGATCAGATTAAAAATTCTATGAAAAAAGATAAAGCAAAAATGGTTATGAGTATTTTTGCTGAAGATACTGGAAATTTAGCATCATCAATTATTCAATCGTTTGTAGATATTCAGAGAAAGCTTAAAACAAAACCGATTAGTGTTGAAGAATTAATGGAAATAAGAGAATATATGAAAACTGTTCCAGATTTGGTAAAAGAACAACAAGTTCGTATTCAAACAATGCAATATAAATATGATTTTTTAGATAAATATAGATATTCGATATCAAATGAGGATTTTAAATCAAGATGGAATGCTTTAGCATGGCCTTCAAAAACATATGAAATTCTTGATGAAAGTGTACTTACTCATAATCTTGAAGAATTAGAATTTAAAAAGAATTTAGCTATGGATCAAGAATTATTTAAGGAAAAGTTATCTCAAATCGCTTCTTTAGTTGCTGAATATGCTAATATATATGATATTAATAAAATATCAGAAATTATTACTGATGTTTATAAACTTACTTTAGAATTAAAAGAATGTCAAGCTAATGTTTTATTATTTAATTCAAGAGAAAATCTTCTTGGACTTGATGTTACTAACTATGAAGAAGTTTTGACCTTGACTTCTGATTTTGAACCATATAAGAATTTCTGGATAACTATTAATGATTGGCTAAAGTTTAAATCACAATGGTTAGAAGGTCCATTTAATGAATTAGATCCAGTTGAGGTTGAAAAGAATTGGAATGATGCATGGAAAGTTATTGTTAAATCTGTTAAAACATTTAAATCAAATAATAATATTTTAGAAGTTGCAAATAAAATTAAAACCGAAATTTCTGATTTTAAGCCATACATACCATTGATTCAAGCATTTAGGAATCCAGGTTTACGTGATCGTCACTGGGAACAAATTTCAAAGGAATTAAATCAAGAATTAAATCCAAATACTTTTTCAAATTTGAATGATTTAATTAGGATGAATGTTCATGAAAATCTTAATAAAATATCGTCTATTTGTGATACAGCTGGAAAAGAATATTCAATTCAAGCTTCTTTAGATAAAATGATGAGTGAATGGGAGAATCAAAATCTTGAAATTACAGCATATAAGGAAACTGGAACATATATTATGAAAATTTCAGATGAATTACTTCATCAATTAGAAGATCATATTGTCCTTACTCAATCAATGATGTTTTCACCATATAAAGAACCATTTATTGATCAACTTACTTCATGGGAAACAAAAATTAAAACGACTCAGGCAGTTTTAGATGAATGGATGGCGTGTCAACGCTCATGGCTATATCTTGAACCTATATTTAGTTCTAAAGATATTGTAGAGCAACTTCCTCTTGAAAGTAAGAGATTTATGACTATGGATAGAACTTGGAGAAAAATATTAAATCAAGCTAATATACAACCTGAAGTTATTCCATGTTGCTCAGATCAAAAAGTTCTTACATCTTTCACAGAATGTAATAAACTTTTAGATCTTGTTTCAAAGGGTTTATCATCTTATTTAGAAAAGAAACGCCGTGCATTTCCAAGATTTTTCTTCTTATCAGATGATGAATTATTACAAATTTTATCTCAAACTAAAGATCCCCGTGCGGTGCAACCTCATCTTCGAAAATGTTTTGAAAATATTGCTAAATTGGATTTCGAGGATAACAATTTAATTACAGCTATGTATTCAGCAGAAGGAGAACGTATTCCATTAGTGAAACCGTTTATACCAGAAGGAAATGTAGAAACATGGCTTACAAAAGTACAAAATCTTATGAAACTTAGTATAAGAGAAGAAATCATAAAAGGATTAGAAAGTTATCCAACAAAAGAACGTTCTCAGTGGGTACAAGAGCACCCTGGTCAAGTTGTTATCGCTGTGAGTCAAACTTTCTTTACAACAGAAGTCACTGAAGCTATTTCCAATGGTTATGATGCTATGAAAGCATATCTTAATAAGCAGTTAGATCAACTACAAAGTTTAGTTGGATTAGTTAGAGGTGAATTACCATATATTACACGTTCAATTATTGGTGATTTAATTGTCATTGATGTACATGCTCGTGATATTATGAAGAAATTAATTGAATCCGAAGTTGCCTCAATTAACGATTTTGAATGGATGAGCCAATTAAGGTATTATTGGGAAGAGGAGGATTTAAAAATTAGAATTGTAAATGCAGAATTTATATATGGTTATGAATATTTAGGTAATACTGGTAGATTAGTTATTACTCCATTAACTGATAGATGCTATTTAACTTTATGTGGTGCTATGCATCTTTATATGGGCGGTGCTCCTGCTGGACCTGCTGGAACTGGTAAAACAGAAACTGTAAAGGATCTTGCTAAAGCTTTAGCAAAGCAGTGTGTAGTATTTAATTGTTCTGATCAATTGGATTATTTAGCTATGGAGAAATTCTTTAAAGGTTTAGCTAGTGCTGGTGCTTGGGCCTGTTTTGATGAATTTAATAGAATTGATATTGAAGTATTGTCTGTTATTGCACAACAAGTAATGAGTATCCAAAAAGCTGCCGCTTCACATTTAGAGACTTTTATATTTGAAGGAACAGAATTATCACTTGATCCAACAAATGCTATATTTATTACTATGAATCCAGGATATGCCGGAAGAACTGAACTTCCAGATAATCTTAAAGCATTATTCCGTCCAGTTGTAAGATTTTTAATATATTATATTGTTATTTAATCAGAATAATAATTAAAAATAGAATAGTTTAATCATTTATATTTATTAAATTTATACAATATTTATAATTTTTTTTTTATAATAATAAAAAACAGGCTATGATGATTCCTAACTATGAAATGATTGCTGAAATTAGTTTATTTTCATTTGGATTTTCTGAAGCTCAAGTTCTTGCCAAAAAAATGGTTGCTACATTTAAATTATCGTCAGAACAATTATCTATCCAAGATCACTATGATTTCGGTATGAGAGCTGTTAAAACTGTTATTTCTAGTGCTGGTAATCTTAAACGAGAGAATCCAAATGAATCAGAAGATTATTTATTATTAAGAGCTTTATGTGATGTTAATCTTCCTAAGTTCCTTGCTGAAGATATTCCATTATTTAATGGTATTATTTCAGATCTTTTCCCAGGTGTTAAAAAACCAGATATTGATTATGGAGATTTAATTATATCTTTAGAACAAGCTTGTTATTCATATGGTTTACAACCTACTCCTGTATTTATTGAAAAATGTATTCAAATGTATGCTATGACTATTGTTCGTCATGGTCTTATGTTAGTTGGTCCAACAGGTGGTGGAAAAACATGTTGTTATAGGGTATTAGAAAAAGCTCTCACTGATTTATCATTAAATCCTAAACACGAGGGAAAGTATTTCCGTGTTCATAAATATGTAATGAATCCAAAATCAATTACAATGGGTCAGTTGTATGGTGAATTTGATTTACAAACTCATGAATGGACAGATGGTATATTACCATGTTTAATTAGAATTGGTTGTAGTATGGAAAATAAAGATAAGCATTGGTATATATTTGATGGTCCAGTTGATGCTATATGGATTGAAAGTATGAATACTGTATTAGATGATAATAAAAAATTATGTTTAACAAGTGGTGAAATTATAAAATTGCTACCAACTCAAACCTTAATTTTCGAAGTAGAAAATCTAGCCTTTGCTTCACCAGCTACTGTATCAAGATGTGGTATGATTTATCTTGAACCTAATGCATTAGGTGTCGAACCATTAATAAAATCATGGATTGAATCTGAGGTTAAATTCTTTTCTGAATCAAATAATAAAGTATTTACAGATAAACTTAATTATTTGTTCAATACATATTTACTTCCAGGTTTAGAATTTTTATATCATAATATAAAAGAGCCTGTAGCTACAACTAAAGGTAATGTTTCTCAAAGTTTAATGAGAATTTTTGATTGCTTAATATCAAATTATAAAGATGAAGATAAAACAAAGATTGTTTCAGCTTCTGAAAAGATGTGCATTGATAATATAGAATCTATATTTATATTTTCATTGATTTGGTCATTAGGAATTACTTCTAATGTTGAAGGAAGACAAAAATTCGATACTTGGTTGAGAGGAACATTTAAAAAGAATCCATTAAATTTACCAATACCTGAAGAAGGTTCTGTATTTGATTATAAATTTATTATGGAGGACCAACAATGGATTAACTGGATGACATGTGTTAAAGAATTTGAAATGCCACAAAATGGAAATAAGGATGTTATTGTTCCAACTATTGATACTATTAGATTATCATATTTATTAGAATTATTAATCGTTAATAATTATAAGACATTATGTATTGGTCCAACTGGTACAGGAAAATCAGTATTAATTACAAATAAAATTATTGAAGGAATGCCTACTAAGAATTATATGCCAGTAATTATGAATTTCTCAGCAAGAACAAGCGCCAATCAAACACAAGATTTTATTGATTCAAAACTTGAAAAAAGACGTAAAAATATTTATGGTCCTCCTATAGGTCAAAAAATGATTATATTTGTTGACGATTTAAATATGCCTATGCTTGATGTTTGTGATTCTCAACCTGCTATTGAATTAATTAGACAATATTTAGACCATGGTGGTTGGTATGATAGAAAGAGTATTGGTTCATTTAATGAATTACAAGATATGATTTTAGTTTGTGCTATGGGTTTACCCGGTGGTGGTAGAAATCCAATTACACCAAGATTTACTAGACATTGTAATATGATATCCTTCATTGAAATGGAAGATAATAGTTTAAAGAAAATTTTCAATACTATTTTATCATCATTTATGTCTGTATTCCCACAAAATATTTCAAGTTTAAGTGAATCACTTGTTGAAGCTTCTATTGAAATTTATAATACTATAAGAACTGAACTTTTGCCAACTCCAGCCAAATCTCATTATACTTTCAATCTTCGTGATCTTTCAAAAGTGTTCAAAGGTATGCTTGATGTTGGTCCAAATACAATATTAGAACCTTATGATATTGTTAGGCTATGGATTCATGAATGTCTAAGAGTATTCCAAGATAGATTAATTGATGATATTGATAGAAGTTGGTTCTTAGATTTAATAAAAACAGTAATGTATCATAAACTTAATATGGAATATACAGATGTTGTATTACAAGAACCATTAATTTATGGAGATTACATGAATCCAAATTCAGATAATAAAATTTATAGTGAAATTAAGGATTTGAAAAAACTAGCAAAGATTATTGATAGTTATTTAGAAGATTATAATACTTCTGTAACGTCACCTATGAAATTAGTTCTCTTCCTTGATGCGGTGGAGCACATATCTAAAATTTGTAGAATTATTCGTCAACCTCAAGGTAATGCATTATTACTTGGTGTTGGTGGTAGTGGAAGACAATCTCTTTCTAAATTAGCTATATTTATGGAAGATTATGAAATATATCAAATTGAACTTTCTAAAAATTATGGAACTCAAGAATGGCATGATGATTTAAAACATGTTATGATGGGTGCAGGTTTAGAAGAAAAACCTATTGTATTTTTAATATCAGATACCCAAATTGTTTCAGAAACATATTTTGAAGATATTAATAATGTATTAAATTCAGGTGATGTACCAAATATTTATACTGCAGATGAAATGGATCAAATTATCAATAATATGAGACAAAGATACCCTCAAACAAATACATTTATTCCAACTAAGGAGAATTTATTTGCAATTTATGTTAATAGAGTTAAAAAATTCCTTCATTTAATTTTATGTATGAGTCCTATGGGTGATTCATTTACAACAAGATTAAGAATGTTCCCATCTCTTGTTAATTGTTGTACAATTGATTGGTTTACTATGTGGCCAGAAGAAGCTCTTCAATCTGTTGCAGCTAATTTCATATCAGGTTTGTATTAATAATTTAATTAAATTATTTAATATGTATAAATTAAATTTTAGATATATATATATATTAATAAATTATAATAATGATGTAATTTAGAAATGTCGGATATTGGTGATGAAGAAGTTATGGAAGGCATTGTATCTTATTGTGTATTTATACATGAATCAGTAAGAGAAAAATGTACAAAGTTTGAAATGGAATTAAATAGATATAATTTTGTTACACCTAAAAGTTATCTTGAATTATTAACCCTCTATAAAACATTACTGGAAAAAAAGAAGAACGATTTGATTACTCTTCGTAATAGAATATCTACAGGTTTAGAAAAATTGTTAAATGCAACAAAAGAAGTTGAAAATTTACAAGAAGAACTAAAAACTACACAACCTTTATTAATTCAAACTTCTGAAGAAGTTGAAAAAACTATGAAACAAATTTCAGAAGATAAGGCTGCAGCACAGATAATAAGAGAAGCTGTTTTGAAAAAGGAAGAATTTGCATCAAATAAAGCAGAAGAAACAAAAAAGATTGCTGATGAATCACAAAGAGATTTAGATGAAGCTTTACCTGCATTAGATGCTGCGTTAGAAAGTCTTAATAGTTTGTCAAAAAGTGATGTTATTGAAGTAAGAAGTATGCAACGTCCACCTGAAGGTGTTAAGCTTGTTATTGAAGCTGTATGTATTATGAAGGGTATTAAACCAAAGAGAGTGGATGGTGATAAAATTGGTAAAAAGGTAGATGATTATTGGGATGTTGGTAAAGCATTACTAGCTGATCCAGCTAGATTCTTAGATAGTTTAATGAATTTTGATAAAGATAATATATCTGAGCAAACAATTTTAAAGATAAAACCATATATTGATAGTCCTGAATTCCAAGTTTCCGTTATTGCTCATGTATCTAAAGCAGCGAAATCTATATGCCAGTGGGTAAGAGCTATGGAAAAGTATTACTGGGTAGCTAAAGCTGTAGCTCCAAAGAGAGAAAAGTTAAAAGAAGCTCAAAAGATTTTAGAAGAAACTTTAGCTTCGTTAGCTGAATCTAAAAAGGAACTTCAAGCAGTTGATAGAAATATTCATGAAATGGAAAAACAATATGAAGAATTAATTTTGAAAAAGGAAGAATTAAAACAAAAAGTAGATGAATGTAATCTAAAGTTAACAAGAGCCCAGAAACTTATTACTGGTCTTGCAGATGAAAGAAAAAGATGGTCAGAATCTGTTGATGGATTTGATAAAGCAATTGAAAATGCTGTAGGTGATATTTTAATAGCTTCTGGTTCTATTGCATACTTGGGCACATTTTCATCTGAATATCGTACTGAATTAATTAATGAATGGATGGATGAATTCAATACATTAAATATACCACATTCTAATAATGTTTCTTTATGGGATATTTTAGGTGATCCTGTATTATTAAGAGAATGGGAAGTTCATGGTTTACCAAAAGATTCGTTCTCTAGAGATAATGGTATTATTATTCATTATTCTCAGAGATGGCCATTATTAATTGATCCACAAGGACAAGCCAATAAATGGATTAGAAATATGGAAAAAGATAATGCAATTGAAATTGTAAAGTTATCTGATCAAAACTATATTAGAACATTAGAAAATGCTATTCGTTTTGGAAAACCAGTATTAATTGAAAATATTGGTGAAAAATTAGATCCAGCTTTAGATCCAATTTTATTAAGGCAAGTTTATTTACAAGGAGGTAGTCAGGTTATTAAACTTGGTGATAATGTAATTCCATATCATTCAGATTTTAAACTTTATATTACAACAAAATTACCAAATCCACATTACACTCCTGAAATTTACGCTATGTTAACAATTGTTAACTTTACATTAGCTCCAAGTGGTTTAGAGGATCAACTATTAGGTATTGTTGTTGCTAATGAACGTCCTGATTTAGAAGAAATTAAAAATTCTCTTGTTATTAGTAATGCACAAATGAAAAAAGAATTAAAAGATATTGAAGATAAAATTTTATATCTTTTATCTACAGTACAAGGAAGTCCAGTAGATGATGAACGTTTAATTGATACCCTTGCTGCTTCTAAAGTTACTTCAACTGAAATTTCTGAAAAGGTTCAAGAAGCTGAAATTACAGAAAGAGATATTGATACTACAAGAAATTCTTACTCTGCTGTGGCTATACGAACTAGAATTCTATTTTTCTGTATTGTAGAATTATCCGCTATTGATCCTATGTATCAATATTCATTAACATGGTTCCTTAACCTCTTTGTTAATTCTATTACAAATTCAGAACCTTCTGAAGATATTGAAACAAGAATAGCAAACATTAATGATTATTTTACCTTTTCACTTTATACTAATATTTGTAGAAGTTTATTTGAAAAACATAAATTAATGTTTTCATTCTTATTAACTGCAAGAATATTGATGAATGAAAATAAAATTGATGAAGAAGAATATAAATTCTTAATTACTGGTACTGTTAGTAATAAAGTTGATCTAAGTAAACCTAATCCTGCTGAAAGATGGTTAACTAGTCAATCTTGGAATGAAATACAAACACTTTCCTCCTTAAAAGCATTTGAGGGATTTGCAGATGAAGTAACACTTAAAACTGAAATATTCGAAAAAATATTTGATAGTCAGAATCCTCATAAAGAACGTTTATCTGGTCGTTGGCATAAAAAACTTAATCAATTCCAAAAAATTTTAGTCTTAAGATGTATTCGTGTTGATAGAGTTATTACTGCTATTCAAGAATTCGTAGCTGATGTTTTAGGTGAACAATTTATTGAACCTCAAAATTCTGCTCTTTCAGAACTTCATAAAGAGTCAAGTCCAATGACACCTTTAATATTTATTTTGTCTGCTGGTGCTGATCCTGCAACAAATCTTTATAAATATGCTGAAGAAACTAAATTTATTAAGAAACTTTATTCTGTTTCTTTAGGTCAAGGTCAAGGTCCAAGAGCTGAAAAACTAGTTAAAGATGGTATGGAAAGAGGTTTATGGATTTTATTACAGAATTGCCATTTAAGTCCTAGTTGGATGCCAACTTTAGATAAAATTGTTGATTCAATTACATTGGATAAAGTTCATAGAGATTTTAGGTTGTGGTTAACAAGTATGCCATCTGATAAATTTCCTGTTGCTATTTTACAAAATGGAATTAAATTAACAGTAGAACCATCATTTGGTATAAAAGCTAATTTAATGAGAACTTATTCTACTGTTACAGATGATTATTTAGATAGTTGTACAAAATCTGTACCATGGAGACGTTTACACTTTGCTTTAGCCTTTTTCCATGCAGTAGTTCAAGAAAGAAGAAAATTCGGATCACTTGGATGGAATATACCATATGAATTTACAGAAGGTGATCTTCAAATTTGTACTAAACAATTAAAAATGTATTTAGAAGAATATGAAGAAATACCTTTTAAAGTATTAAAATATACTGTTGGTCAAATTAATTATGGTGGACGTGTAACAGATGATTGGGATAGACGTTTAATTATGAATATTTTAGATGGTTTCTATTGTCCTGAAGCTCTTAAAGAAGGTTATAAATTTTCTTCATCAGGTATTTATTATTCTATAGCTGGTGAAACAAGTAATAGTTATAAAAATTATATTAAATCTTTACCTATTGATGAAACAGCTGAAATATTTTCAATGCATGAAAATGCTAATATATCCTATGCTCAAAAGGAAGTTTATAGTAATTTTGCAACATTGCTTATGCTTATGCCACATACTTCTAAAAGTAGTTCTGGTGAAAGTCGTGAAGATCAATTATTAGAAACAACAAAATCTATAGAAGAAAAAATACCATATCCTATGAATTTAGAAGAAATTCAGAAAAAATATCCAACTAATTATTCAGAATCTATGTCTACTGTTTTAGTACAAGAAGTTGTACGTTATAATAAATTGTTGGCTGAAATACATACTTCTCTTAAGGAGGTAATGAAAGCATTAAAAGGTTTAGTTGTTATGTCAGATACTTTAGAAAGTATGTGTAATAGTATTTATCTTAATCAAGTTCCAGATGCATGGCATGCTAAAGCTTATCCATCATTAAAATCTTTATCAGGATGGGTAACAGATTTAAATAAAAGAATTCAATTTATTAAAGAATGGATAGATAATGGTATACCGAATGTATTTTGGATTAGTGGTTTCTTTTTCCCACAAGCCTTCCTTACTGGTACATTACAAAATTATGCTAGAAAATATAAATATTCTATTGATGTATTATCTTTTGATTTTATTGTAATTGAAACTCCTGTAAATGAAGTTGTTACTAAGCCTGATGATGGATGTTATATTTATGGTTTCTTTTTGGAAGGTGCAAGATGGGATAGTGATGTAAGCATTCTGGCTGAATCTAATCCAAAAGTATTATATACAAAAATGCCAATTATTTGGTTACTTCCAGTTCCTAATAGAATTAAACCAACTCAAAATATATATGAATGTCCTGTTTATAAAACTCTAACAAGAGCAGGTATATTATATATAATTATTATGAATTAAATAATATTATTAACTTGTAGTATAATGTCTTACTATTACTTTTTCATTATTTTATATATGTCATTCATACATTCATATATATAATTTTTTTTTTATTTATATATTTCTAAATATACATATATATTAATAAATATAATTAAATAATATTAAATAATATTCAATTATATATTAATAAATAATAATAATAATAATAATAATAATAAAATTATTTATTTTTTATTTTTTATTTGAAATATAGGTACATTATCAACAACTGGCCATTCTACAAATTATGTATTAACTATAGAATTACCTTCGGATAAGCCTCAAAGTCATTGGATTAAAAGAGGAGTAGCATTAATTTGTTCCTTAAAGTCAGATATTTAATTGAATAGTAAATATATAAATAAATAACTAATATATGAACAAAATAAAAACAAAAAATAAGAATAAAAACTTTTTTTTTTTTTTTAAAAAGAAAAGATAAACAAAAAATAACAACACAAATTTAATTAAAGATTAATATAAATTTTAGTTAATTTAAAATAATTTTTATACATTTTATTCTGTTTTATTTTAATATGAATTTTTTATACTAAGTTCTGATACAATTTTTTGTATATAAATAATAAAGTTTATAAATAAATGTAATGGTATGCATTAATAAGAAATATACATTTATTTATAAATTTAAATTTATAATATAGAATTTATCTATTAATTTAATGCTTTATAATAAAAATTAAAAATTATATAAATGAATAAAAAAAAATTTAATAAAAATAATATATTTAAATACAATATTAAGGATAATAAATAAAAGTTTTTATTTATTTTATTTAATTATTTTGATATTTAAAAATGTTTATTGCTATTATTATATTATTGTTATAATAATAATACATTATTTTTTTTTTATTTTTTTATTTTTTTATTTTTTTATTTTATTATTTTATTATTTTATTATTTTATTATTTTATTATTTTATTATTTTATTATTTTTTATAATTTTTTAATTTTTTTAATATTTTTATTGTTATTTTTTTTTTTTTTATTGATATTTATTATTAATATTATTATGGCTATTTTTTTTTTTTTTTTTTTTTTTTTATTGATTTTTAATTATTATTAATATTATTTATTAAATTTGAGGCAAATACTTTTTTTTTTTTTTAATAGATATTTATTATAATTATTATTTATATTATTTATTCCTTTAATTCTTTAGCCTTATATAAACAAATGTAAGCTATTGTAATTTATATAATTATAAATGTTAGAGAATATTATTATATATTTAAAAAATATATTTAAAAACAATTTTAAATAAAATACTTACCAGTGTGCCAGTCACCACCACCTTCTAATTTAGGAATGTCTTCAGAGGTAATAGCAGTAACTTTATCATCATCAAATTTCCCTGTATTATTGTTAAAATAAATAAAATTTTATTCATTTATTTATATATTTATATAGTTATATATTTATATAGTTATATATTTGTATATTTTATATATTAATAAATTGGTTTAATATTTACACCAGTTATCAGTAGTTTCTTGTCTAACCCAACCAATGTAGTGACCTTGAATTGTTTAATAATTCAATTGTATATATAATTAAAATTACATTATATTAATATTATTTTTAAAATAAAATTATTACAATTAAATCATTTTTTTTTTTTAATTGTATTTACCAGAATCAGCGTTTCTACCCATGTGAGTAAGAACAGCAACAAGATCGTACTATATATTTTATATTTTTGAAAAAAAAAAAAACATAATTTTAATGTTTTATCTTTTACATTTAAAATTTAGATATTAAATAGTATAATGAACTTAATTTAATTTCTTACCTGTCCAGTAACGTTACAACCAACATCTTCTATTAAACTATTATCTATCTTTAAGTCCCTGTAGATTTCATATTGCTTTTTTTGTTCTTTGTTAGAATCTTCCATTTTAACATCATCATCTTTAGCAATTAATGGATTATCTTTTATAGCTTTTTCTCTTTTCTTTTTAATTTTGTGAAATATATATTTAATATTATTATTTTGTATTATTTTGTATTTATTGTAATTAAGAATTATTTAATTTATACCTTCTTTTCTAATTCTTTATCTTGCATTTCCTTTATTTTAGCTTTACCAGTTTTTAATTTTTCTTGAAGTTCTGGTGTACAATATGGTGTCATATCTAAATCAAGTGGAAATTTAACGCGCTTTTTTTTTTTTTTTTTTTTTGCATTATTATATAAATTATTAAAAATAATAATAAATAGGTTAATATTTTTAATATCATTAATTTTATTTGAAAAATATCTTCATATATTACTTTTAAAATTTTAGCACGAATTTGTTCAGCTTGTTTCCATTGGAAACGAATGAAATTAATTGTAATGTATGATGGAAGTCTACTAATTTTTGATTTTTTTGTATACATAGTTTGTTTATTAAGTTTATCTGAGAACTTTTCAATTTGTTGAGTCAAACTCTGTAATAATTATAATTAATAGTATTTATAAAATTAAACATTAATAATTGAATAGTATATTCTATAATTAATGTAATAAAGTTCATTATTTTTGAATTTACATACGTTTTCAATTTCAGATAACATATAAGTTGAAACTATTGAATAAATAAATAAATAAATAAATAAATAAATAAATAAATAAATAAATAAATAAATAAATAAATAAATAAATAAATAAATAAATAAATAAATAAATAAATAAATAAATAAATAAATAAATAAATAAATAAATAAATAAATAAATAAATAAATAAATAAATAAATAAATAAATAAATAAATAAATAAATAAATAAATAAATAAATAAATAAATAAATAAATAAATAAATAAATATGAGTAAATAATAACTTAAATTATTTTATAAAATAATTAATATTTAGTTTAATTATATATTCTGTAAAAACAAAAAAACAAAAAAACTTACTTCCACTGGAAATATTAACTGGTAATTTTAAGAATGATTCAGTAGAAACGGTTTTATCTTCTGGATCTTCATCGCAAACAATTCTATAATATTAAATCAATAAAAAAAATTATATATAGATAAATTAATTATATATAATTAAATGAAATTAATAAGTAAAATCTACAAATATAATAAATACTCTGATGTGAATTCTCCTTTTAAAAATTGATCGACGAATGATTTTGATGTATCAGTTTGTCCTTCAATAGTTCTACCTGGAGTACAATCTTTAAGACTAGTAACTAATTGACCCCAACATTCTTCAGCATCTTGTTGTAAATATCCATTAGCACCTCTTTCAGCAAATTGTGGGAATGCATTTCTTAAAGTCTATAAATAATCGATTTATATAAATTAATGTGAAAGGAAATATATAAAATTTATTGATATTTAAAATAAAATTACTTGAAGGAAAACTAATGGAGTATAAGCATTCGAAGAATTGGCTAATTTTTGATATAAATCACGAAGAGAAATAGCAAGATTTTTTTGAGAGTCGGTACCAATTGGATCAGTAATACTTTATATATCAAAATATTATTAAATTAACAATATAAATAAATAATTATTATTTAAATATTAAACAGTTTTTATTACTTAATATTTTATGTAGTTTTATAATATTTTTATTTAAAAATATTTACGTATTTAATTGTTCTTGAAGTTCTGGAATTGCACGCATACATTGTAAAGTAGCGTTCATATAACATGTATCTATTTATAATTATTTATGTTATGTTATTTATTTATTAATACAAAATCATTATTATAATTATATATACAATTTTCTATATGCTTATAAATATTTATATATTGAATATGACATACTTCCAAGATTAACTAAACCACTTGGAACCTTATACTGTGATTATTTCATTATACATTTAAAAAAAAAATTAATAATTCTGTATTACGTATATATTAATAATATATAATATATAAAATATTTACAGCTTCAGCTAATTGTTCTTCAGTCATATCTTCTTCAAAGACTGTTTTCTGGGTTGGTTCTTTTGGAAGTTCACCTGCAGTACCCATCATCTAAATATCATTTTATAAATATAATTTAAAATGTATTTATTAATAAAAAGAAATCATTTTTAAAATAATAATTTACTTACCATAATAACTTGTTTCTATAATTTGAAAAAAAAAAAAAGTATAGCAATGTTAAATATTATTTAAGTATTAGATATATTATTCATATATTATAAAATTTCTAAAATTATATTAAATTTAATATTTATTAATAAATTTACTGGTTTAAATTTTAAAGTAGATAAATCTGTATTATCTTTTAACATTCCACCTTTAATTAAGATTTTTTGACGACTATATTATTATTATAAATTATATATATGTGAGATAAAAAAATAACATTAATTTTTAAAATATTTAATATAATACATACTCGATAGGTACACCAGTTAATTCATATAATTTTTGTTTAAAAACACCAGCAGGTTGATTGATGTCAATTTCTACATCATACTATATAATTATATAATTAAAAACAATAAAAAATTGATTTCGTTAATTTTTTTTTTATTTTTTTATTTTATTTATTTTTTTACTTTTTAATTATAAAAAATTAAATATTAAATAATTATATAATTATATATGCTATAATTGATCAAAAGAAATGATTATAATTTATAAAATCTTAAAATAAATAAGTATAATTTCTTTCTTTTTCTTTTAAATTTTAAAAAGAATATTTTTAAAATTTTTTGATTTATTATTTTTATATTTATTGAATTCTTGATAATTTTTTTATAGAGCTCATAATTTATATATATATTTGTACAAATTCTAATCATTAATCACTAGAAAATCAAAATCTTTCATAAAAAAAAATAATTATATATAAATTTAAATTAAATAATTATATTATTTATTTTATCTAATTGCAATTTATTTTATTAGTAATTATTTAACATGAAAATTGAATTATTATTTATTAAGATATTTTTTTTTCTTATAAAAAAAATAGGAATCAATATAAAAATTCTATTTATTTTATCTTGTAACATTATTATAATTATATTTAATACATTTAATACATATTTTCCTTATTTCATTTTTTTTGTTTTTATTATTATTATTATTTTTATCTTTATACAAATAGATGATCTTTTATTTATTCCATTACTTCAACTATATTTATATAAATTATTTAATCCATAATAAAATTTGATTTCTTTTGATTATTACTTTTTTTCCTGCCCATTTGATAACTATTGGAATTGAAACCATTTTGTTTACAACTTTTAAATACTCAATATTTGAAATGTTTGTTTCTTTAGTTTTTTTCAAAAACTAAAATTAGAAATTTCTTTCACAATTATTTTATTATTATTTTATAAAATTATACTGAAAGAAATAAAATAAAAAGATAATATGAAGAAGTAAAATTAATAATTTTTAAATTAAAAATAATTTAATTTAATTCAATTCAATTATATTAAATATAAAATATAATTGTAATATATTATTTTTATTTTATTATTTGATGTATAATACATAGAATATAATAAATATATATAAATAATTAATTTATTTATTCGTTTTTAAATATTTATTTATATATTTATTATTCATGTTTAAATATGAAATGCAAATAACTAACAAACTAACAAAATAAATAAATAAATAAATAAATAAATAAATAAATAAATAAATAAATAAATAAATAAATAAATAAATAAATAAATAAATAAATAAATAAATAAATAAATAAATAAATAAATAAATAAGTAAATAAATAAATAAATAAATAAATAAATAAATAAATAAATAAATAATAATATGTTTAATAGAATTTTAATAATAATAATAATAATAATAATAATAATAATAATAATAATAATAATAATAATAATAATAATGATAATGATAATGATAATAATAATAATAATAATAATAATAATATTAATATTAATAATAATAATAATAATAAAAATAATAATAATAATGATAATAATAATAATGATAATAATAATAAGAATAATTATGTAGTGATGATAGTAATAAAATAATAATATATAATTAAACTATTATTTTTTTTCTTGTAGAATATATATTATTATTTACATATTATTCTTATAAATAATTATAATTGTTGAAATAATTACATCAATTACATTAATATCATCCACACATATGATTTTATATGGTATTTAATATTTTCTTTTTTATATATTTAGTATTATATTATATATATTAAATAAAAATATAATAGAAACTGAATTGTTGAATAATATATAAATAAATAAATAAATAAATAAGTAAATAAATAAATAAATAAATAAATAAGTAAATAAATAAATAAATAAATAAATAAATAAATAAATAAATAAATAAATAAATAAATAAATAAATAAATAAATAAATAAATAAATAAATAAATAAATAAATAAATCCACATTATTTATATTTATTTAAATTTACTTCATAAATATATTAGCAAAATTTATAAATAATGGCGTTGAATAGAATTCAAATTTTGATATGAATCCAACATCATTTAATTCATTTAATAAATAAAGTAATTTCTCTTTATATATTATTAGTTGATAATTAACTGACTAAATTACTTTCATTAATTATTAAAAAAATTAAATATTTTGAGAGATGAAAAAATATAAATATTGATTAATGGAAAATATAAATTAATGATAAATATAAAAATAGTTTACTAATCTCTTACTATTTATTTTAATTTAAATGTAAAATAAAATAAAATAAAATATGACCTAATGTGTAATTTTACATAAAATACAAATTTTTATATTTTCTTTTTTTTTTTTTTTTTTTCTAATATTTAATTTAATGTATTTTTTTTTTGTTTCACATGTTTCTGTTTATTAGTTTTTAAATTTTATTTATTAATTCTGTATAGTGTTTTTTTACTTTTGGTTATCATTATAACTTATTTTTTTTCCTTTTATACATAAAAAAAAAAAAAATAATACTATATATTTATATATATATTATATTATATTATATATTATTTATTTTTTTATATATTTTTAATTTTTTTAGGATTACACAAACAATTAACAATTATTTATGGTAAATATGGTTATTGGGATTTAATTAATATATTATTACAATATATGCAATATATACATTAATTAAATTCCAAATATTTTTATATATAATAAATTTTTTTATATTGGTATTTACATGTTAATAAATATTTATTTGATAAAAAAATTGTTTTAACCTATGAAATAAAAGCGAAACTTTAATATATAATGTTAATTTTAATTGATAACAATTTAATATAAATTAATAAAATTTCAATATAATATTATATAATATTATACTATATTATACTATAATTATATTATATTAGTATAGAATTTCATTTTTTTATTAAATAATAATTCAATAATGAAGCTATTATATACTTATGTATATGTATATATATATAAAAAAAAAAAAAAGGATTCTATAATTTTAAATATTAATAAAATATGAAAATATTAAATTAAATTCAATAAAATCTTTATATTGTAAATATATTAATTTTTGCAATATATATATATAAAAGTAAATGTATATATATTATGTTTTTTTTTTTTTTTTGAAAAATTTTTTATTCATCATTATTTATTTATTATTATTATTAATCTTTTTTTTTTTTTTTATATAATTATTAAATACAATATCACAATATCATATTTTATTTTTTTTATCCTCAAAAATTAATTGATGAAGTATTTGTTTGACAATTTTATTATTTATTATTTTATATTTCTTCTTTTATTAATGCATACATATATTTTTAATTTTTAATATTTTAATATAATGAATAATCATTGTTTCTAATTTTAAATGGTAAATATTTTTTTTATAATTGTATCTATTATAAAGAATTTAGGCAAAAATAATATATTATTATTTTTCAAATATGAATTGAGTATTTTTATGTTTTATTAATGTTAATAAATATATATATAATATTTTTTTTATATAGTAATTATCTTTTATTTATTTATATATTTTTATTTTTTTATTTTTATTTATTAATTTAAATTGTATATAATATTTTTTTTTTTTATATTTAATTTTGTATTGTAGAAAAAATTATTAATATAATAAAAATGTTTTATTTATTATAAATTATTTATTATATTATTTTAGATATTTTCATTAAATTCATATTTAATATAATTTATAATTGTTGGTGGCGAATAATCAACGAAAAAAGAAATACTCATAAATATTATATCTATAAAGGAAATAATATTAAATCACTAGAGTAAACCAATTATTTACATATAATTATCATAAATGGGCTGTTACAATAGTATTTTTTTTCAATTCTAAATTTTAATTTTATCAAAATAATTGCTATTAATTAATTAATATACAAATATACTATCAAAACATTAGAATTTATTTATTCACTTTTAATATTTTTTCATATAATAGTTCTAACGCAAATTAAAAAGGAGATTATAGATTAACAAAGATTATATACGTAATTATAGTTTTATTATAATAGTAACATTTTATTATTCATAATATTAATATTGATTATTTCTGCAGATATAATTGATACATTTATTTCAGCAAAATAAATCTTTAATACAAATTGAAGAAATAATAATAATAATATCAATAATATTGACACATTAATTAATAATAAAAAAAAGCTGTGTTAAAAGCATATTAATTGTATATAAATACCAATATCAATAAGCAGATATATAAAATACAGTATTAACAACCAAAATAAAGCGAATAAAGTATTACAAGTAATAATCATAAAATATAACAAAAAAAAAAATAAGATAAAATAAAAAAAAATAAAAAAGGATAAAAAAAGAACAAAATAATAATAATAATAATAATAATAATAATAATAAATAAATAAATAAAAAATAAAAATAGTTATAAAAATATAGTAAAATAAAGTAAAATAAAATAAAATAAAATAAAATAAAATAAAATAAAATAAAATAAAATAAAATAAAATAAAATAAAATAAAATAAAATAAAATAAAATAAAATAAAATAAAATAATAAAATAAAATAAAATAAAATAAAATAAAATAAAATAAAATAAAATAAAATAAAATAAAATAAAATAATAATATAACATAATAAAATAAAATAAAATAAAATAATAAAATAATAAAATAATAAAATAAAATGAAATAAAATAATAAAACAAAATAATAAAACAAAATAATAAAACAAAATAATAAAATAAAACAAAATAAAACAAAATAATAAAATAAAACAAAATAAAATAAAATAATAAAACAAAATAAAATAAAATAAAATAAAATAAAATAATAATAATAATAATAATAATAATAATAATAATAATAATAATAATAATAATAATAATAATAAATATAAAAAAAAAAAAAATAAATAGTATATAAATTATAATTTTATATAGTGAAATAAATATGTTGGGTAATAATAAAAATCAAAATTTTGTTTCTTTTGTTGTATTTGGAAAATACGATTTTAAAGCGGTAAGTTCATTCTTTGGTTTCATATTATATAAAAAAGATAAATATTTTGTTACATATAAAACTGTATTTTAAATTATATGTTTTTATTATTATATAAAATAGGAAGAATGTGATGAAATTACATTTAAACGTGGGGATCCAATTCTTGTATTAGAAAAAGACGACGAACATAAAGATGGATGGTGGAAAGTATGTAACACAATAGTTTTTAAAATTATATATATTAATTTATTTTAGATAAATTGAATTTTATAAATTATAATTATTATTGCTATTGTTAGTGTTATTAAATATATATATTCATCAAATAAATAATATTATTTTAAAGGGTAAAACTGCTGATAAGTTAGTTGGATTATTTCCTGTTGAATTTACTACATTTATAAATATTAAGCATATTAATGTTGATGGATTATTTGATGAATTAGATAACTTAAATAATTCTAGTGGAAGAGAATCATTTACAACAAATTCTTCTGTTGGAACAGGATCTAACTCACACCCATTTCAAAGTAATTCACCACAACTTTCATCATCAGAAATGAATACACCTAAAATGAAATATGCTGATCAAAGTAGTATTCAGAGTTCTCCAGGTTATTATAATCATAGAATGAGCATTAGTAGTACTAGTGGTGTAGGAAGTTCAAACGGGAGTCCACAAATAATACAACAACATCCACAAATAAAGCCACCTCACCTCTCTTTAAATAATCCTAATAATAATTTAAAGGAATATCATTCAATACCACCAACATCGTGGACAATTGATCACGTTTTAACTTGGTTAGAAGATGTTGGATTTTCTGCATGTAAACAAATATTTATTGATAATAATATTGATGGTATGAAATTATTAGGACAAAGTTTGGCTTCTCTTCGTTCTATTGGTATTAATCAATTAAAAGATCGTTTAAAGCTCTATAATTCAATCGTCTCTTTAAAAGAACAATATAATCATGCAAATTCTAATAATGAAGAGAATAATATTGATAATAGTATAATGATGGATCAAAATCAATGGCATCAACATAATAGGTTATATAATAATCAATATACTATAGAAGAAGAAAGAGATGAATCTGTTATAAGTGAATCTCCATCTACGTCAGTAATGTCACCAAAAGAGAGAAGAAGTAGTGAATTCATTAACACATCAATAGTTGATAATAGAAATAATACTCGTCAAATAAATGGTCCAGCTGGTATGCGTCCACGTTTAAATAATATTGTATCCAGAGAAAGTTTACAATTAACAAGCACCAATTTTAGTTATTACCGTTCATCACAAAGAGTTAATCGTACACCAAGTCAATCTTCGAAATCTTCTATTAGTTCCATTTCAAGTTTCTTTAGAAGGTTGTCATTTTCAAAACCAGATAAAAAGAATGATAATGTATTTGAACCAATGTTTCAACATGCAGATTATCAAGGCTGGCTTTGGACTAGATTTAATAAAAATACAAAATGGAAAAAAAGATGGATTATTTTATCAAGAGAAAAAATTTACTTTTTAAAGGAACCTAAAGTAATATTCATTTACATTTATTTTTTTTTTAATTTTTATTTTTATTTTTATTTAAAATATTATTATTGCTGTTATTAATATAATTTTTTTTCATTCTTATTATATATATATATATATATATAAATTTTTGTATATTGTTTATTATTATTTTAATTTTCAATTAATTAACTTTTATATATTATTTTAATTTTTCTATATAATTTTAATATTTTCTTTAAATTATTTTTAATATTTTTTTATATTTGTTATAAACATTTTATCTTAAAATAATAGCATCCAGTAAATATTAAACATACTATAAAATTAAATATTACCTTTTCTATCCAACCTGATATTCATAAAGGTAAAACTAAATATACATTCAATTTAATTGACTCAGCGAATCAACAAGTTGTTTATTTTTCAGCTGATAATCATTTAGTAATGATGACTTGGATTAATGTATTAGTTAGAGCTACTACATCTGCTAGTTCACGATTACAGCCTTTACCAGAAGGAAAATCACCAATAATTGGATCACCTAATTTAATTCCCCAATCTCCTATTACAGGATGTCTTCAACCCATATATAATGTTAATCATCAAATAGTTCAATCACCAAATCCAAATTCATATCATCATTATCAAAATCAAATACCACTACAAGGTCAAAATCAAGTTATAAGAAATCAAAATATGTCACAAAACAGCTATATTAATCCATCAAGAAATTCGATTGCTAAAGCTCTAAGTCCAAGAGTTCAACAATCTGTAACTAGTCCACAAGTACAAGTGAGAAATTCTAATATTGTTAGTCCTCAATTACAATCACATCATTTGGCTCAACCATCACGAAGATCAAGTATGCAGGTTCCTATTACTACTAATACTCCAAATGCAGTCGATTCTTCTGCGTCGTTAACAAAAGTTACAGAAATTAATGAAGATTAAATAAATAAATAAATACATAAATAAATAAATTAATTAATAAATAAATAAATAGATAAAAAAGAAAGATTTTTTTTTTTTTCAATGTTTATATTTTTTTATCTATTAATGTTTAAATAATTTTAATTTAATTTAAATAGAAAAGAATTAATAATTTTTATTATATTATTGATTATATGAAATATTAACAATCTAACAAAAGTTATTAATAAAATAATAATAAAAAGAAAAAAGAAAAAGGAAAAAAAAAGAAGGAAAATAATAATAATAATAATAATAATAATAATAATAATAATAATAATAATAATAATAATAATTAATTAATTAATTAATTAATAATTAATAATTAATAATAATGAGATAATATAAAAAGAAAAATGAAAAAAAAAAAAAAAAAAAAAAAAAAAAAAAAAAAAAAAAAAAAAAAAAAAAACGAATCATTTAATTAATTTTTATTTTTAACAATTTTTTTTATTAAATATTTACAACCTTTCTTTTTCATTCCTTTTTTTCTTTTCTTTTAAATAATTATGATAATAGTAATGAAAAGTAATAAAAATATGAAAAAATGAGAAATAAATAATAATTCTTTGATTTTTTTATATTTATTATTAATTATTATTTATATGCTTAATATTTTATTAATAATTGCTTTTTTTTTTTTTTTTTTTTACTTTATATTTTCAATTAAAATTATCCACATTTAATATAAAAAGATAATACTATTATATATATATAAATATATATATTTTTGGTTTAATATATACAGTTTTTTTTTTATATATTTCACAAAAAAAAAAAAAAAAAAAAAAAAAATAAATTAATAAATATATATATATTTTATATATTTATTATTTATTAATAATATCTATTAATTTGAATAAATTATAAAATAAATATAAAAATATTATTCTAAGCAATATTTATAAGTGAAAATTTTAAAGTATATGAGATATTTTTTTTTTTTTTTTAAAAGAAAAAACTTTTGTATATTAAAAATTTAAATAATTTTATTAAATCGAAGTAAAAAATTTGTATAAATAATTTTATTAAATCGAAGTAAAAAATTCGTATAAAGAAATAAATAGTCTTTATATTTGCTTATTACTATATTAAATTACTTATAAAATCTATATATAATCTATTAAGAAAAAAAAAATTTTTTTTTCTTCTTCTAATTTTGAGGTGTTATTTTGTTCTGTTCCTTATTATTTTCTTCAATTAAACATTGCTTTTTTATCCATTGTGAAACAAATAAAGAAACTTTTTTAAAAGAATCAATACTGTACTTTTTTTTAATAAAAGGAAGTTGATGATGCTCTGCTTTAGGTAATGCATAATTAATAATATTTTGTGCAACTGGTATCAATAAATTTTCATTATAACCTGAGTAATAAATAAATAATTTATTCTATTATAATAAATAAATAAATAAATAAATAAATAAATAAATAAATAAATAAATAAATAAATAAATAAATAAATAAATAAATAAATAAATAAATAAATAAATAAATAAATAAATAAATAAATAAATAAATAAATAAATAAATAAATAAATAAATAAATAAATAAATAAATAAATAAATAAATAAATAAATAAATAAATAAATAAATATATATATATATATAAATAAATAAAGTAAAAATAATATTTTTTCTTTTTTTTTTTTTTTTTTTTTTTTTTTTATATTACCCAATTTTGATTATTAAATAAAATTTTTCTTGCTAAAAGAACAGCCGCACTAGCAATAAGGGATGGTGGACAACTTATAAAATGTTCATCTAATAAAGTAATTTCTATTAAATATTTTGCTAAAGTTCTAGTTTTAGTATCATAACCATCAGCTTTTGAAATACGTCTTAAAAAATACATAGGACCTGGAAAACCTAAATCAAATCCTAAAAGAACTAAAACACAACGTTCCGCTTGAATAATTTCTTCATTAGTATATATATTATTAACAATAAAAACCAAATCTTTAATAGAAGGAACTAATGTTTCTTCATATTTTGCAGATATTAATAAGGAACAAATTCCTAAAAGTTGAAATTTATTAAGTTTTATACTTTTTACTGATAAAAAACGATCAATAATATTTACTGTTAAAAATAAAGTTTCAGGTTGCATTCTAAATTTCCAATGAACTTCGGCAATCCAATTAATCAAAATAGTTCTGGAATTCCATGTAACTTCTTGTTGATGTTCTACATAATTTGGATCTGGAAGCATTTTAACCTATATTTTATTTATTTGGTTATTAATTTAACAGTATTTATTTATTTATTATTATTATTATTATTATTTTATTTATAATAATTTTACATTATATATTATAAAAAATAAAAGTCATTAAAAAAAAAAAAAAAAAAAAAAAAATAAATAAATAAATAAATAAATAAATAAATAACTAAAATTAATAAAAAGTTACCTCTAATTCTTTCATATAATTATATATATCTGATGAGTATTCTGATAAAGAAATAGGATCATAGGTTATTTCTTTCTTAGTTTTATTTTTTATTTTATTTTCACTTAAAGGTATATTAGTCTTTGTATTAGTTTCTAAGTATTTCATAAAACTTTTTTCTCTCTCTGAAGTATTTAAAATACTTTCAGATGACCTTTGAGCTGAACCTGAGAATGAAAATGAATTTACTAAAGTTGATGTTGAAGATATAACGGAATTAGATTTTTGATAAGATTCATTTATAGTATCATTATTAAGTATAGAGTTTTCTTGATTTTTAGAACAAGAATTTATATTATCTAATAGACTGCTATTATTTTTACGATGAGAATGAGGATGAAGATGACTATATTTATGATGACTATTTTGATGATGAAGATGAGGATGAGTAAAATCTTTGATATTATTTTTTTCATTTTCAAAATTTGCTACTAAATTAGTTTTTAAATTTATTGATTCTAAGATTTTTCTATTATTAATTGAGTTTTGAGTTGCTGTCGTTGTAATTTGACTATTGGGTATTTGTTGCATAGACATTGAATTATTGATTAAAGTTAAGGTAGAATTTTCTTTTTGTAAAGGAGTAATTGTTTTATTCTTAATAAAATTATACCGATTTTTTAAAGAAGAATTAAGATTTGATGATTTAAATAGTTTAGATGAATGTTTATTATTAGATATTAATGATGAAGAATTCTGTAACTTGGGATAATAATTATTTATTGTTGATTGACTTAAATCAGGAGGTGCATTATCATGACGACGTTTAACATTTTTAATTAAATTTTCTGACTGTGTTTTCTTTAATTTATTAAGATTTTTTTCTTGATTCCATTCTGATTTTATATTATGTTTATTATTAATAAAAATATTCGAATAATTAATATGATTTGATATATTACTGACATTATTTACATTATTTATATTATTTGTGATATTTATTGAATTTATAGAATTTATTGAGTTTGAGTTATTATTGTTACTATTATCATTATCATTATTATTTTTATTATTATATATGCTATTACTTTTATGTTTTTGTAATTTCTCGTCAAATATAATTTGATTATTTGTTATTATATTATTGATGATTTCATTATGGGTATCTTGGTTTCCAAAGGAATCCTTTTTATTATAATTTTCAAAATTTTTTAAACTGTGTCGTTTTTTTAATTCAACTGCAATACTATGAATTGAAGAACAAGACCTTTTTCTTTTTAAATTATTATCTTGTTTATCATTAATATTACTATTACTATTATTTAAATTAACATTTGTATTTATTTCACTTAAAATATTAACTAATGAACCACTTTTTCTTAGTTCATTATGATTTGAATTTTGTTCGGTTAATTTTGAATTAACATTTGAAATATTAAAAAAACATGGATTTGAATAAAATTGATTACTACTGTTGGTAGATAATAATTTTTTATTAATATCTTTAGGTTGTGTATAATGCTTTTTAACTTTTGGTGAAAATAATGTTTTGTTTGTAACAGAAAACTTACCATCTGGAGAAAATGATGGTCTTGAACGTTTAACTCCTTTTTTAATTTCCATTGAAATAGATTGGTTAAGCTGTTTCTGATCATTTTCTTTTGAAATATATTTGTTAATATTATCATCATTTACTATTGAATAGGATTGATTTTGTTTTGGTATAATTGTATTATTCATTCTATTTATTCTATTCATATTATCCATATTCTTCACATTGTTCACACTATTCATATTGTTCACATCACTGATATTGTTGCTGCTCATTTCATTTTTAATACTAAGATTCGTTGTATTTACACAATAGCCATATATATTATTATAATTCTTTAATAAATTTTTATTGTTGGTGGTGCCATTGGTTATTTCTTTTTTTTTAAATATATACTTATTTTCTTTATCAATAAAATTTTTATTCTCAAACTGTTGATTTTGAAGATCATTACTTGAATTATTATGAGTAAAATTTAAAACATTATTTTGAGGACTGAAAGTATCATTTCTATTCATATAATTTAAGTTTTCATTATTATCAGTATTTTGATAATTTAATTTTTTATTTGTATAATTCTCTTGTCTTATTTGGTTTAATGATAAATGTAACTTCGATTTCAATTTTGTTCTTTGAGGCTCTTTTGGTAATAAAGTCTTTGTATTTCTACGTTTTAAAATACCTTCATTTTTATTACAATACTATTATATATTTTAAATTTTTATACCAAAAAAATAAAATAAAATATAAATATATAAATAAATATTTAATATTAAATTACATTTAAAAAGATAAAACTCGTTTTTTATTTTAATATATTAGTAAAAAAAAAATAATAGTTTTTAGAATAATATTTTCACTTACAATTTTTGCTGAAGTATTGCTAATATCTGCAAGAGCATTTCTTTTTCTATTATTAAATATATTATTCTTATTTGAAATTATTAATTCATTTTCATTTTTGTTATTTTCATTATGGCTTCTTTTTAATAAATGATTTGAAGTTAATTTTTTCTATATAACAATTAAAATAGAATTAATATAATTTAAAAATTAAATTATTAAATTATAATTAACATTTTATATATAGATATACTTTACAAAATATATTTAATATTTATTTTAATAAAATTTTGATTTTTAATTATTTTTTACTTTTATTTTTTTTTAACTACTTACAAATAAACTTTGCATTTTCTTTCTTTAATTGACTTAAAAAATGTATTTTAATACATTAAAATATATATTATTATTATATTTATTTAATAATAACAAAAATGCTAATAAACTATATCAATATACAATATAAAAATGAAAAAAAGTTAATAATAATTAAATAATAATTTAAAATTTAAAAATATGAATAAATAATACTTTTAAATTGATAATTTTAAAAAGTAAAGAGGTAATATCAGTTTTTGGAGCAGCAAAATATAATGATTTAATTAAAAATTTTTCTTATTTAACATTTTTTGTTACATAAATAAAAAAAAGTTTAATTTTAAAATTTTTTTTATTTCATTTTTTAAAGTTTATTGTATATATTTATAATAATTATAATATTAATAATATTTATATTTATAATATTAATAATATATTTAATCAATAAATAGATTGATAATATATATATAAATGAATGAATGAATGAATAAATAAATAAATAATTTAATAAATAAATAAATAAATAAATAATAAATAAATAAATAAATAAATAATAAATAAATAAATAAATAAATAAATAAATAAATAAATAAATAAATAAATAAATAAATAAATAAATAAATAAATATATAAATAAATAAAAAGAATAATATGAATATATGTATATAAATTTAAACTAATTATATAAAATTTTAACATATATTATCAAAATTAATAAATTGATATTTTAAAAATTTTTTTTATTTTCTTTAAATAAAAAACAGGAAAAAAAATTAGAAAATTAACTTAAAATCAAATAATAGTAATAATAGTATAACAATTAGAATATAAGAATAAAAAAGAAAACAAATAATAAAAATAAAAAAATAAAAATAAAAATTAAAATAAAAATAAAATAAAATAAAGTAAAGTAAAAGAAAAGAAAAAGAAAAGGAAAAAATAAAAAAATAAAACAAATTTTAGAGTATAAGAATAATTTAATACATGTTAATTGAGTTTTAAATAAAATTACAATTCAAAATATATTCAAAAATGTCTGAAATGCAAAGTATTTATTTATTTAAATATATATTTATTTTATTATAAATTTCTTATAAAAATATAAAAAGATATAATATTATTTCATTGAATATATATATTTATTATAAATTAATTAACAAAAATTTTTATTCTTTTTTAAAATATTTTCTATTTTTTTTTTAATACTATAATTTAAAATTAAACCTAATATATTTAAAAATATATATATATATATTTTACAATGATATTTATTTTAAAATAAACACTTGTTTGAATGTTTTATTTTTTTTTTTAAAAAAAAAAAAAACATATATAAATGAATAATAATAATAATAATAATAATTTCAAATCAAATGTATTTTTTAATTTTAATCCAAAGAGTAAGTTTAATAATATTATTATATATATATATATTTATTTCAATATGCATATTAAATAAACATATATATAATGTATTAATCATTTTTTATTTTTTTTTTTTATTTTTTTTTTAATATTTCATACATTATATTTATTAAAGAATAATTGGCCTAGTAAGTGATTCTTTAACTTTAAATAATAAAATTTTAATAAAATTTTAATAATGTTTAATAAAATTATATAAGTAAACAATAACTTTATTTTTATTATAATCTATTTATATATTTATTCATTTATTTATTTATTAATAAATAAATTATAGGCATTTTTTTTTGCTATTGGTGTTTTATTAATTATTTTATCATGTGCCTTAGAAAGGTTAATATAATTATAGTTCAAATGAATTAATTTTTTTCATATTTATAATTGCTGTGTAAAAGAAAATCCTTTTCTAGTATTTATATTAATCTTTTTTGTTTTTTTTCCCCTCTTTTTAAAACTATAACATTAATATATATAGTAACTGGTGGTCTTTATTTGTTGTACTAACATATGCAATTGCTCCATTACCAAATATTATTTGTTCTAATTTATCATACGAAGATTTTTCAGACGGGTAATTGAAAAATTTTATAGTTATATAATATTTATTTTACTATATAATATATGTGTTTTAATTATACAATAATATATTTTATGATAAACTTTAAAAAATAATATTTTGATGTTTATATATATTTATATATATATTTTAAAGATCATCTTCTAATGAAGTTGGATACTTTTTTACCTCAATATTTATTATTTCTGGCTTTGGTAAATAAATAAATGTTATTATATATAAATAAATATTATTTTAAATTATAAAAAATGATAAAAAATTTAATATTTAATCATTTAAAAAAGCGATATTATTTGTATAATAATTTATAATTAATATTAACAATATAAACAAAGTCGTTGGTAATAATAAATAATAATTTATTAACAAATTTTTTTTTTATAATTTTTAATAATTATATAGGTATACCTGCTGTATTAACTCATATTGGAGTTGTATGTTTTTATATTTTACTATTTATTATTTAAAATTTTATATATATTTACTTATTAATCTTATTATACATATATTTACTTATAATAGATAACAACATTATCAGCTACATTATCAATAGTTGGTGGTTTAATGGTTTATGGAACAATTATAGGATATCGTTTCTTCTTTAGTAGAAGATATGAATATGATAGCATTTATTAAGACAATTAATATTTTAATACCTAATTTATATATTAAAATTCAATATCATGTATCTTAAATATTATCATCTAAAATAAACTATAAAATATAAATAACAAAAAACATAAATATTAAGAATAAGAAAAATAAATAAATAAAGCAGAAATAAAAAATAAAATAAAATAAAATATAATAAAATAATATATATATATATAAATTAAAATAAAGTATAAAATATATAGTATAAAAATTAAAAACAAAAGTAATAAATATAATTAAAACTAATAAATAAATAAGATATAAACGACAATGTTAAATCCTAAATAATTACAATAATATATTATTATTTTTTTTTTCAAATATATTTAATTAGTGTAATATCGTTTCTTGAAAGTATATATATGTATATTTTTTTTTTTTTTTTTTTTTTTTTTATTATATAATTATCAATATATAAAAGAAAGAATAACAATATGATAATTATTTTTTTACTTATACAGTTATGGTTTATTTTTATATACATATTTTTAAATATATATATAAATATATATTTAAATTTATTGTCAGTAATTATTATTTATTAATATTAAATTTTAATCGTTTTATTGATATATAAACATTTATTTATTTATATGTATATATATTTATTTATTTTATTAAATAATATAAACATTTATTTATTTATATGTATATATATTTATTTATTTATTTTATTAAATTAATTAATTTATGATATCAGAAAACTCTATTTTTTTATGATTTAGTGTATTAATAAAATTTATAATCCAGTAATAATAAAAGTATTTTAATCAAAAAATTTTATATATAATTTTTTTTCTTATAGTAAAGAATATTTTGTTATTTCTTCCATCAAGTATTGTAATAATAATTAAATTGTTATATATTTTATCTAAATAATTTTTATTTAATTAGTGTAATATATAAAAATTTAATATTATTTAAATAAAAAATATTCAAATTTTCAAAAAAAAAAAAAAAATATTAAAGATATAAAAGTAAGTGATATATATAAATACAAGAGAAAGAAAAAAAGAATAATGGTTTAATCACTTTCAATTTTTATTATTATTTTACGTCATTAAGTAAATAAATGAACATAATTAAAACAATAATAAATAATAAAAATTTTAACTGTAATTGATACTTTGTTAATTGTTATAATACAAAATAATAATAAAAATTAATTCACGATCATTGATTTAAAAGATTAATATGATCGTATATCATATAAATATTACATAATATTAAAAAAGATTTATATATTTTTGAAATAAATATAAATAAAAAATTTTAAATATTTATTTATTTATTTATTTATTAACTTTTTTTTTTCATAATATATTATAATATGTTATATATAAACATTTATATTTATATTTATTTTTATATTTTAACTCATAAAATAATAATATATATTCAATAATAAAATAAATTTTAATTGTATAATACTCTATCTATAAACGAAAAGAAATAATAAAATAGAATATAGAAAAGAAAAAAAATAACGATTATTAAACAAACGTAGAAATAAAAAACAATAAAAATAAAATAATAAAAGAATAAATATAAACTATAACAAACTAATAAATAAAATAAACTATTAAAAGAAATAGAAAAACTGAAAAAATAAAATCAGTATTATCAAAATGAAACAATTTATATATGTATTTATTACAGTTTTGCTGTTACAATGTGTTTATTGTAAAAAATACATGGATTTTGATTCTTTCAAAGTAATACTTCATGGAGAAGATAGTCAAACTAAAAGGTATTTAATAATACGTTATTAAATTTTAAAGTTAGTTTTATTGATTTTATATTTAAATAAATTTAGATTACAATATCCAGAAGTTATGGAAAAGATTACTCTTACAAATTTAGATGTTTTAGAAGTTACTTTTAAACTCGTTGAAAAAGAAAATAAATCAAAAGATATTAATAGAATTGAACAAGCAATGTTTTATTTCTCAAACGATGATTCTCAAAATTCATACATAATTGAAGATTTAGCAGATGGAGAATACAGAATTGTATAGTTTTTTTTTTTTTTTAATATTTATATATACATGTATATTTATAAGAATAATTTATTTTAATTTAGTAAATTAATAAATCTTAAATAATTAAATTATTTTTTTTATTTACACGTATAATAGAATTTTAAAGATTTAAATCTTGATAATGGAGAATATTCAATGATTGTACGTTTATCATCACCAACTAAAGATTATGTTCCATTAGAATATAATTTTGGAAATGTTGAAGTAAAATATACAATTCCAGAAAAAAAAGTTGATCCAAATAAAGCACCAACTCTTATGGAATCTGAAGGTCCAAACTTTTATCCAAAACCTGACCAACCACATATATTTAAGCCAGACCCAAAAACCCCAAATAAATTTTTGTCTGTTTTCTTCTTTATTTTAATGTTTGTTCCTTGGGCTTTCTTAATTATAATGGTAAATATATTGTTTTAATTATTTTTTTAAATAATATAATTGAATTATTATTATATATATTTATTTATTTATAATATTTATTTACTAATATAATATCTTTCATTTTAATATATTTTATATACATATATGTATATATATATCAATATTAATAATTAACTATTAGTGGAGTAAAATTGGAATAAATATTAATGGTTTATTCTATAATAATCAAACATTAATTTATGGTGTATTATTTATAATTAGTCTCTGCTCTATTATTGGTATATTATTCTTATTCTTTGTTAAACTTAATCTTTTCCAAACATTAGGTGCATTAGGTGTAGCAGCTATTTATACTTCTGTATTTGGACATTTAGTCCTTCGTCAAAAGGCTGACAAACGTTCTAATGAAAGAAAAATGAAAAAATCATCCGCAAAAAAAGAAAAAGATACCAAATCAGAATAAATTTATATTTAAATAAATATACAATATAAAATGTTTAAATTATAAGATAATTGTGTAAAAAAATCTATATATATACAATACAAATATAAAAAAAATATAACATATAGATATATAATATTAATAATAATAATAAAAAAAACATATAATAAAAAATAAAATATAAAAAATAGAAAAAAAAATAATAATAAGAATAATAAAAAAATTTAAAAAGAAATAGCAAATAAGAATTATATAAAAATAATAATAATAAAAAAAAAATAAATTATAAAACTAATAAAAATAATAAAATATAATAAAGGTGCAATTATTAATTCAATTTTTATATATAATGATAATTATAATATATTTTATTTATTTATTTAAAATTTTTAAACTTTAAGTTGTGATACTTTACTATTTTGTAATACTCTAGTAATATTTAATATAATAAAAAAAAAAAAAAATCAAAATAATAATAATAATAATAATAATAATAATAATAATAATAATAATAATAATAATAAAATTCATTACTAAACGAAAAAAAAATAAAAATTACTAATCATTAATACATATATTAATAATTATATGTATTAATGATTTTTATACAAATTACAGTACTAAAAGAAAAAAATTAAAACAACTAATCACACAATAATCGTAAAATGTTATTAAAACAATTATTATTTTTAATATATTAATTTTTCGACGCTTCTATAAAAAGTATAGATATATATTCATTTAGATCAATATAATTATAAGTGATATACCAATATTATACTGGTAATTCTGTAAGAATGGTATCGTTTTATTAAATGAAGAAAAAAAATAAAAATAAAGTAGTAGAATACACAATATCTTTTAATTATAAGTTTTCTTTTTATGTTTTAAATTTTTTTATTTTTTTTATATTTTTTTTCTTAATGTTTTTAATAATATTTTAATAAATATAAAAAACAAAAGAGATATATTTGGATATATTTTTTTTCTTTTTTTTTTTTTTGTTAAGACTTTTTTTAATTCTTTATAAATTACTAATTGAAGTGCTATTATTAAAAGTTATTTAAAACATGGTATTTAAACCTTTAATTTAACACACTTTTCATTTAATAATTTATTTGAATTCTTTTCAAAGGAAGCTTGTTTACAGGTTGCTAAATTTGGACAAATATGAGTTTCTGGTAATCTGTGGGCACCTATTTATATATTATTATCATTTTGTAAAAAAAAATAAAATAAAATTAATTAAATAATTTACATAAATATTATATACAATAATATTAAACTATTATAATTTATTATCCATCAAATCTTGTTAAATGATAATTTATTAAAAATTTTTATTATTATTGATAAGTATTATTAAATATTCTTTTTCTATTTCTTTATCTTTAAAAATTCTTGTAATGAGAACTTTCTCAATTATTATTTATTACAACTCAAAATTTAAATAATCATTTAAAAAATTTTAGATTGTGAAAATATATGATAATTACCACAAAACTTTTGTTGGCAGTATCTACAGTCACCAATAATTTTAACAACACGTGCATTACAGTTTTCAAAAGCACATCTGTTAGCCTTTTTAGTCTTTGGTGTTGATTCCATTTTTGTTTATTATATGTTTGAGATTTAAAATATATTTGTTTGTTTTTTGAAAGTTATATTAAAAAATAATAAAAAAATTATTTTTTTTTAAAATATTAATATTTATTATTAATAATAAAAAAAGAGTTTATTTATTTTTTTATTATTTTTTAATATTTTTAATGGTTTTTTTAAAAAAAAAAAAAAAAAAAAGGTTCTTTTTCTAATTAAAAAATAAAATCGTATTTTATTTTTTTTTGCTTTTAAAAATTTTATATTTATTTAATATTTAAAAGAAACAAAAAAAAAACAAAAAAGAAATTATTTTAAAATGCAAATCCTTCCTTTTTATCCTTTGTTTAATATTTTAATATATTATTAATATAAATTAATATATTAATATTTATATATTTAATATATTTTTATTATATTTATTTATATAAATAATTTATTATGTTATTTTTATTTTTTCTTCGTTTTTCTCATTGTTTTTAATAATGATTAATGATAATATACAGAATGTAAAAAAAATAATTATTAAGATTATTTTCTATAAATGAAAACTAAAATAACTATTATATATTTAAAGAAAAAAAATTACAAATAATAACATAAACTATAAAAAATGTAATTATAACACATAAAATATAAAATAAAGCCATATAATAAATAAATATTATCTATCTATAAATAAATATATAAAAAGTTTATAATAATAAAAAATAATTATTTATAATGAATAATTAATTAATATTTATATAAATAATATAGCCACAATTAAAATGCTATTAAAATAAAAAAAAAAATGAAAAGGTATATATTATTATTATAATTATATTTAATGTTATTATCTATAAAATCCTATAATTATATATACCTTAACAATTCTATTTACAATAATTATAAACTAAAATTATATTTTTTATATTCATGTAAACTTTATTTTATAATTTTTTTAACCCTAATTATATTTTTAATAATTAATTAATAATCATCATTAAGCATAATTTTATCATAATATAGGCTTTAATAATTCTATTATTTATGAATGAAATTTTATTATTAATTTTTTCATAGTTATCTCACTATTTAACATTCTAACAAATGATAAAGTAATACTTTCCTGTAATATTAATTTGTTTAATATTTATTTATTTATTTATTTATTATTCATTTAACAAAAATTTATATTTAGAAATTTTAATAAAAGTCATAATATAAAAATAATTTGATTATATTAAGTATTTATATATTGAAATATAAATTATAAAATATATTCTTTTTAAAAAATATACCATTAATTATAACTGTTATTTATTACATAAATATTTAATAAGTAATTGTAATTTGTTAATCATAAAAAAATTAAAAAATATATATATTATATATATATAAAATTAATTTTAAAAAAATTTCTATTAATATTAGTTTATAAATATCAAAATCAACAATTGTTAAGTTTAAACTAATAAATGTGATTTTTTTAAAAATTCTAATATATTAAAAAATTTAAAAAAAGAAATTATTAATCTATAAAACAATTTTTTTTTTTTT
>MCFG01000319.1:0-7500 GCA_002104895.1 Anaeromyces robustus
TTATTATTATTATTATTATTATTATTATTATTATTATTATTATTATTATTATTATTATTATTATTATTATTATTATTATTATTATTATTATTATTATTATTATTATTATTATTATATTTATATAATTACCAGTTTGAACCAAAACATATTTCTTATAATCTTCATCGAAACGTTTCTTTTGAATATGAGCATAAACATCTATTATTAATTATATTAGCCAATCAACATATGGATATGTACATATTTTTATATATAAAAAAAAATAAATATATTAATATATATGATAAAAACATTATTATAAATAAATTATCATTTAATAAAATAAATTTATTGTAACTTACATTCTTCTAACTTTGAAATTAAAACCTTTCTATGGATATATCTCTTACGAGTAAGGAACATTCTAATAACCGATTGAATTTTACAAATGAATATACTAAGTTTCTTTTCCCTAAGACTTTCTAATTTATTTTCTAATTCGGTTTTCATAAATACTTTAGTTTTACCACATTGATAATGTTCTTTACTAGCATTAACTTCTTTAAGAATAGTTGCAACAGCTTCCTTTTCTTTTAAGAAAGAAACATCTGAACTATTAACACAAATCTTATATCTTGAAATAAAGTCATTATATAAAATTCTAATAGTATAACCTATATTTTAATAGAAATAATATGATTTGAATTATTATTATTATTATTATTATTATTATTATTATTATATTATTATTATTATTATTATTATTATTATTATTATGTATTTTTATTTATTTATTTATATTATTATTAATAATTAAAAAAAAATAAAAAAATTTACCTGCACTTCTAATTCTAATAGTTTCAAGCATACCTTTATTTTATTTCCAATAATATATATATTAATTATATATTAAATTATTATTATTATATTAATTAAAACAAATTCAACATTCAATAAAAATACCTGAATATCTTAATTGGGACATAACTAATTCTCTATCAACAAGTTTTGGTTTCTTTTCTTTATTTGGTTTAATACAACGAATAAAGAATGGATTACATTGTGATAAAGTTAAAATTAATTCTGATAATGAATTCTATTATATTATATTTAATGTTATTTTAATTATTGATTAAAAATATATATTATTAATAATATAAATAATCATATTAATTAAATATTTAAAATAATGTTTAAAAAAAAATAATATATCAAAAATAATAAAATTGCTTAATTAAAATAATATACATGGAAAATAGCACTTGTAGTTGGAGGACGAGATGATTTACCACGAAGACTAATATAATATAAAATTATATAATAATAGATGAATAAAATATAAGATATACAATTAAATAAATAGAAAAATAAATAAATAAATAAATATATAAATAAAAATAAAAATAAAAAAAAAAGAAAATTATATTATATTAGTTATAAAAAAATAAAGATCTTCTTACGTTCCAGTTCTACTTAAAGTACCACCCTTTAAAGTATTTAAGCTAGAACTACTTGAATTAGCCATTTTTTTAGTAGCACTTAATAAATCATTTCCTTTTACAGTACCTACGTAATCAGTAAATTCTTCTGATAAATCAAATAATGAAGAAACTAATTCTACTGAACTTCCTTGCATTAATTCCATTAAATCTGCTCTTAAAGTATCTTTATTCTTTTCTAAGAAACCATCAATTGTATATGTAACCTTTTAAAAAAATAGAAATATTGTTTTAAAATAATTGCAATAATTACATATGCACACAAATTAAAAATAAAACATAATATAAATTAAATATTTAAAAAAAAAAAGTTAAAAAATATAAATAAATTATGTTGAATAATCATAATAATAATGTACGTACAACACCAGCATAATGTTTAATACCGAAAGTACTACTTAAAGTTTTTGGTTTAACATAGAATGGATGTTTACTATATTGGGAATGGAATTTTTCAAGTAATGTTTTATCTGTAGCTTTTGGGAAATTAGATTCTTCATCTAATAAGAAAATCAAACCTAATGGTTTCTTTTATTAGAAAATATAAAGAATAATAAAGAACAAAACGAATATATAATTTTAAAAATAACATTCAAATATATATAGTTATATAAATATATTTAATTATTATTTTCCTTTTGTTTCCATTTATATATATATATTAATTATTTTTAATAAATATAAGATATAAAACCTTTGAAATCATATCAATACAAGCTTGATTATCAACAAATTCAATAGTTTTCCAATTAATTTCTTCTCTATCATATTCTTCTTGTTCGAGCTATTTTATATATAAAAATAAAAATAAAATAAGTAAAATAATATAAATATATATAATAAAAATTATAAAATAAAATATAATATAATATATATTATATAATATAATATATTGTAATATATTTGAAAATAATTACTTTGAAAATATGATGGTTAAAGAAATATTGTAAACGTTCATTGGCATAATTAATTGAGAATTGTTCAAAACTGTTAACCTATATATATATAGTATTTAATTATAATAATTATTTATTTAAAGAAAATTAATATCTATATAAAATTAAATAAAATAATAATTTATTTTTTATTTTATTTCAATTTTTATTTTATTATTATTATATTTTAATAAACATATTTTCATATGTAGTTATTATTATTTATTACTTACATCAAAATCTTCAAAACCGAAAATATCCAATACACCAATAAATGATAAATTTTCATCACTTTTAACAGTATCATTAATATATTTAACAATATGTGAAAACATTCTACCATATAAAGCTATTTAATTACATATATATATAATATAAATAATTATATTTTAAATATTATATATTAAAAATTTTTTAAAATGGATTATTATTAAATTATTTTATATTAAATTAAAATTAAATGAATATCTAATATAATACATATAATATATAAAATTAATATTTTTATATACCTTTTGCTAAAGCATCTCTTGAATCAACAGCCTATATATTATTATTTTTTTATAAAAAAAAGTTATATATATTTTTATAAGTATTCATTATTTTTTAAAAAAAAATAATATAATAAATGTAATAATTTATTAAAAAACATAAAAAAAAAACTTTCTAATTATTTTTTTTTTAATTTATATAACAAAATAAAAAAAAAAATTTAAATTACTTGTTCAACTGTCAATGGAGTAACAAATTTTTCACCACGAGTAACAGTAGTTCTTGTAGTTAAAGAAGATCTTAAATTTTCTTTATCAATACCTAATAATTCTGCTACAATATTTAAATCTATTTTTATAAAAAAAAAATGGAAAGATATATTAATATATATTATTATTTAAATTTAAAAGTTAAAATTAAAAATAAGTATATATATATATATATATATATATATTACTTACATTCATCGCTTTTAATGATAGCATTTTCGCTTTCTTCTTCTTCATTAACAACAAAATTAATATTACCAAGGTTTAAAACACTAGCTAAAATTTGCATAATAACATCTATTTTTTCCCCAAACTTTAAAGTTTTCATAGCATCCTATATAAAATCAAGAAAATAATAATATATTTTATTTTTTTAATATAAAATATTAAAATAAATAAATAATATATATTTAATATTTTTCTTTGTTTTTTTTTTTTTTTTTATCTTTTTTTACTTTAGTTATTTTATAACATTGGGCATCATCCATATCTTGAACTTTATAACAATCACTTTGATTTAAATAATGATAATCTTCTGGTTGTGTTAAATACCATTTGGCTTATTTGAATATAAAAACAATTTATGAAAAAAATATAAAAAAAGTTTTTTAATAAATAATATATATATAAATCAAAAATATAATAATAATAAATAAAAATATATGAAATACCTTTTTCTGAATCAGTTGCACCAGCTAATAAATGATAGAATATGTGATAATTTCTTTCATTTGGAGATTGTTTAATAATTCTTGACTAAAAAAATATTATTAATAATAATTAAAAAAAATATATATATTAATATTATCATTATTATTTATGATTATTATTTTGGTTGATGTTTTTAATTTTTTTGAATTTATATATTTTTTTAATTTTTAATTTTTATAATATTCAAAAAAAATTTTTTTTCTTAAATGACTTACTCTTTCTAATAAATCTTGATTTTTAAAAAAGTATTTTATAAAATGATTTATAAATTTATATAAAAAAAAATATTAATATTTTTTTTTTGAATGATTATATTTTACAATTTTATTTATATTTTTTCTATAAATATTTACAATCAAGCATCTTAGCTATAATTTAAATAAAATATTATAATAAAGAATTAAATATTATAAAAATTAGAATATAAATATTTTAAATAATTTATAATTATATATATAAACATTATAAACATATAATGTAATTTATATATTTCACCTCCTTTAATAGTTTCATCAAAACTAAATTGAATTTCCATAAATTTACCCTATATATATTAATGAAAAAATTATTAATATTTATTATTATGATTAATATAAAAAATGAACATTCATTATTATGATTAATAATAATAATAATAATAATGTTAATATTATTATTACTATTATTATATAAAATTTATTTTAAAAATAAAATTAAAAAAAAAAAAAAAAGTAAGAAAAAAATTATATATTTACAAATCTACTGGAATTATCATTTCTAACAGTTTTAGCATTACCAAAAGCTTCTAAAATAGGACTAGCATCTAAAATTTGATCTTGAACTAAATTTGAATCACTTTCACCAGTTTTTTGAGTTGCTGAAGCTAAATAATGAAGAATAACTTTTGTACTTTCAGTTTTACCAGCACCACTTTCACCACTATTATATTTAATAATAAAAAACAATATATAATAAATATTTTTTTTTTAATTTTTATATTATATATATAATTTTTTTTCTTTCATTGTTAATTTTCTTTTTAAAGTTTTCTCTTATAATTTACCTAATAACAACACATTGATTTTCACCAGTTTTTCTTAAACATGATAAAGTTTCATTTGCAATAGCAAATATATGAGGTGGTAATTCACCAAATGCAGCTCCTTTATATTCTCTTACTAAATCGATAGTATATAAAGGTAAACTCTTATAAGGATTAACAGACACTAAAATATTACCCGTATACGTCTTTTATATTATAAATTATAATTAATTAGTTTCAATTATTTTTCATTTATACATATAATTGTTCATTTTATTTATACGTTTTTTATTGATATTGAAAAGGTAATTTTTTTTTTATTTTGAATTATATATTTGATATTGTAATATAATAGTATTATAGTTTAAAAATTTTGTCCATTGAATAAAATAAAATTAAAAATAAAATAAAAAAAAATAAAAATTAATTTTTGAAAAAAAATATATATATATGTATATGTATATATACAAAATTTATAATATTATTTTTCTTACATAAATTAAATCCTATTAATATTATTTATAAGAATTTTTCAATATTTTTTGTTTAATATTTTTATGAATAAATGTATATATAATAATTAATATAAAAAAATAAAAAAAATTAATATATTAATATTATTATTTATATATATTTATTATTATTATTATTATTATTATTATTATTATTATTATTATTATTATTATTATCCTCGTTTAAATTTTTCTATAATACCTTTTCATATCTCATATATAAATTATGAAATAAAGAACCTTCATGTAATTCTTGTAATGTGATCATATCATCAACATCTTCGATACTTGAATTCGACATAGCACGAAGTTTATCATTCTTTACTAAATATTGCTATTATTTTATTATGTAATTAATTAGTTATAAAAAGTAAAATAATTTTTTTTTTTTTTTGAGTATATATGAACAAAAATAATGACATATGTACGTATTAAAAATATATATATATTTCTAAAACTAAAAAAAAAAAAAAAAATTATTTTTATACAAAAAGGAATACCAAGAATTTAAATATAAATTAATAGTAAATAATACCTTTCCTTTATAATCTTTAACTGTTGTGGAACCACCCATACAGGAAATCACCTGACCACTACATATAGCATCATTTTCATCTGGATTTCTAAACCAAACCCATTTTCCCTTTATTTTTTCATTGTTTTTTTGTTTTTTTTTTTATTTTTTATTTTTTTTATAATAATTTTATATTATTATTATTTTATTAATTAATATATGTATATTATAATATACAGAGAAAACAATGAATATTATTTAAACAATAGAAAATAAAAAAAAAATGATCCATAAAAAATTAGTTACGAAATATTATATTTTTTTTTTTTTTTGGAAAATACAAAAAAATGTATATTTATAATTTAAAATGTAAATTGTATAAAAAAGGAAATTTTTAATTTAAAATTTTTTAATATAATTATATTAAAAAAAAAAAAAGTTGTCATTTCTATAATTATTTATATTTAAAAAATAAATTTGTGTCTGTCTTATCATTTATATATTTGTTTTATTTTTTGTCTAATAAAGTAATTTAACATTTAAAAATCATTATTTCATTTTATATTAATATGAAAGATTTTAAAAATATCAGTTTATGTAATGATATTTATATCTTATTATAATATGTTGTTTTTATTATTATTATTATTACTATTATTATTACTATTTATTTATTTAATTATTCATTTATTTGTAATTATCATCATTCAAAAACACTAATACAAATATTATTTAATAAAATCTGTTCATGTTTTATTAATTTGATTATTTGATATTCATAAAAATAATTTGTTTCCATATTCTTTTGATATATATTATCTATACTCAAATATCCTCCTTTATTATAAAAAATATGAAAGCGTCTCTTTTCAATTATAGTTTACATTTCTTTATTAAATTGATTATTATATGAAAAAACCTCTCATAAAATTAAGTTATATTTTCCAAAAATAATGTATTACAATTAATAGTTTTTGAAAAATATAAAAAAAATACGTATAAATTGAAAATAAAAATATATATAATATAATAATATATAATATAAAAATATAATATAAAAAAAATAAATATATAAAATTCATTTAATATATATTCTTACTTCAGTAAATGTGTTCATAATTGTTATTTATATTATTTAAAAAAAAAACAGGAAAACAAGAGTTAAAGAAGCAATATACGATATCCGGTAATATATTTAACTTAATAGAAAAAAAAATATATAAAAAATAGAAAAAGAATGTATATAGTAATTTATATTTTCTAAAACTAATTTCTTATATATATATATTATATATATAGTTATTTATATTTAATAATTTAATTTCTTTTATTATATTTTATATTGTTTATATATTATTTTTTTAATTTCACATTCCTCAATATGTCTATATTTATTTTCATATATACATATTTACATATATATTTATATATAAAAATATACAAAAAAAAAAAAAAAAAAAAGAAAAAGAAAAAAAAGTTATTATAGTATTTATAAAAAAAAAAGTTTTTTATAAAATCTTTTTCCTTTTTTTCTTCTTTTTTTTTCCTTTTTTATCTTTCTTTCTTTT
>MCFG01000319.1:12500-15000 GCA_002104895.1 Anaeromyces robustus
TATATTTGTATAATTTCAATGTATATTCAAATGATATATTATACATATATTAATTAATATAATACAATAAATATTACATATATTAATTATTTTATCTTTCTAAAAATTATCCTTTATTAAATATTTAAAGTTATCATTTAATATTTTGAAATCTCAAGATCAAAGAAAGAGCCAATAAATTTTTTATATAGAAATTGCATGGTAAATATTATTTTTCAATATATATTATCATATATTAAAATATAGTGTTAATCAATAATAATAAATAATACTTTTTATTTTATTTAAATAAGAATAGAAATTATACAAATAAAGAAATAGTTTATTATTAATATTTCAATAAAAAATAAATTGAAATTTTATTATTATTTTACATTAACCAAAGAATTATCACATATCACATCAAATAAAGAATATAGCTATTAATATAATTAGTTTTAGTTTTAGTTTTTTTTTCAGCTCTAATTCGTTGTTTTTGTTATGTGGTTTAGATGGAAACTAAAATAATCATTTCATATACTTATAATAATAAAAAGCAATAATGTAAAACATATTTTATAATAATAATAATAAATAATAAATAATAATAATAAAAATAATAATAATAATAATAATAATAATAATAATAAATAATAATAATAGTTAATAATAATAATAATAATAATAATAATAATAATAATAAATAATAATAATAATAATAATAATAATAATATATAAAATAAATTAATAAACTAATAATAAATAATAATAATAATAAATAAATAAATAATCTCTTTAATCTTTTATTCTTTTCATCTTTCTTTTTTCCTTAAAAATATATAAATAAAATATTTTATATAATTATAGAACTAAAAGATAAATAATAATAATAAAAAAAAAAAAAAGAATTAAAATTATGTAAATTTATAATCAATAAGCAATAAATGAATATTGAAAGTATTTGTTAAGGTATTAGAAAATAATTAATAAATATACTTTTATTTAATAAATAATAATTTTTTTAATTTTATTTGATTTTATTATTATAAGATGAAAAGAAAGAAAAAATTAAAGATTAAAGGGATTATTTATTCATTATTTATTTATTTGATATATATAATAAAAGTATTTAACTAGAAAGATTTAAAAATTTAAGTAAATGGAAAAATTAATAAATAAATTTTTAAATCTTTCTAGTTTAAAGCTTTAATGTGCTTTTTTTATTAATAAAAAATTAAAAAGAATTTTTTTTTCATTATTTATGGTTAATATTTAATTTATTTTTTTTTTTTTTAAAGTATTTTAATTTTAATTTTTTTACATGACAGCTTTATAAATAATTCCTACAAGTTATATTGATAATATACTATATTTATAATTAAACAATAAAATAAAATATATATTGTACAATATTAATATTATATGTTATAATATAATATAATATATATTAAATCGAATATTGTAAAACACCAATAAATGTATTAATATTTTTATTACTATAATTATATAATATATAATATTTAATATATAATATATTATAATATATTATAATATATTAAAGATAATAAATAACAATTAAAATCTATTAGTAAGAAAATATTAATTTAAAAATTAATAAATTTTGAGTATTTTATTACTAATAATAATAATAGTAATTCGTTTAAATTTTTATTTATATCTTTTGATATAAAAACTTAAAAATTATTCCTTTTTATTTCTTTCTTTATAATAATAAATAATTATTTATTTTTATAGTAAATTAAAGGTAAATTTAAATTTTATTTGTAATAATAAAAATATAAACAAAATAAATAAAAATGTAAACAACAGTAACAACAATAAAAAAAGAGATTAAAAGAGATTAAAATTTTTTATTAAATTATTTGAAATATTATTCATTTTTGTAATTTAATTACAATAATTATAAAGAAGAGTGACATGAAATTAATATTTAAAAAAAAAAAAAAAAAGAGAGAGATGATTACTTATTTCAAACTTTAATAGTAATTAATTAGAATGGAAAAAAAAAGATAAAAAAAAAAAAGAAAACTTTTTGTAAAATTATGATATATGATATATGATATATTTTGCTATAAATAATACATAATGATTAATTAAATTTATTTTTACATGAATATTAGAAATATGTTCAATTACAAAAATATTTTTTTAATATTACATTTTATATATATATATATATTTTTTAAAAATAAAAATTCATTTTAAAAGTAATAAATAATAATAATAATAATATTTTTTTTTTAAATTATTTTTTATATAAAAATAAAATAATATATATATATTTTTAAAAAAAAAGAAAAATTATATATAAAAATGGCTTCTCTTGTTGAACTTAACAAAATTTTAATTTTACACCCAGAACAAGCTACTCCAGAAATTGCTGAACAATGTATGGAATACATTATGACTGGTCAAGCAACTGATGCTCAAATCGCTGCTTTCCTTTTATCTTTACGTTTCAACAAATTTGACCTTAATTCCAAATATATTGCTGCCTGTG
>MCFG01000319.1:20000-47500 GCA_002104895.1 Anaeromyces robustus
TATATCGTTATTATTACTTTTATTTTATTTATAACATATATAAATGAAATTTATTTAATTATTTATTATATAAATATAAATACTACTGAATATTTAATTAATAAAATAATAAATGGTAAAAATCTTCTTTTTTTTTTTTTTTTTTTTTTTAATTTTATTTTTATATTCTTTTTTTTTTTTTTTTTGTTATAATATATTATAATTATAAGTAAATTATTATAATTATTTTATGTTTATGTGTGTGTGTGTGTAGAGTGTGTATGTTTAGAATAGTTATTATTAATTTTTTTTTTTTTTTTTTTTAAAAAAAAAAAATAGAATCTTTAGGTTTTTTTTTATTATATATTTTATTATTTTAAGTATATTAAATTATATTATATTGTTGTATTTAAATTAGGTTTTTAATTGAGGAATTAATTAAATAAAAGATTCTCATTTGTATTATTATTATCATTGTTTGAATTATTATTATTATTATTATTATTATTGTTATTATTATTGTTATTATTATTATTGTTATTCTGTTCACCATCTCCATTATCATTTTTTTTATCATTATTTTCATCATCATCTTTTTTATCTTTCTTATCTTCATCGTCATCGTCATCGTCATCTTTTTTCTTCTTTTCAATAACTTTATATTTATCATCTGTTAGGAATGGACACTCAAATTCTGTAGTTTTTACATAGGTTGGATGATAAATATATGAAATAAGAGCAATTTTCATAGTAACTTTATATTCTATATCCATTTTACCACCAGGTTGTGTTAAACCACATTTAGCCAAAATAAATCTGAAAAATTCATCATTTTTTGCACTTGGTGCACCGTAACGTAAATTCGTAGTAATTGCTATGCGAGAAGTCTTTTCATTTATTTTTTATAATAATATAATCATAACAAACAAATAAACGAATAAAAAAAAATAAAAAAATAAAAAAATAAAAAAATAAAAAAATAAAAAAATAAAAAAAAAAAATCAATTATTAATATTTTAATATATATTTAGATCATATATTAAAAAAAAAATTATATTATTTTTATTATAATTAATTATATATATATATTATATTTTATTTTTATTTACCTTTCTTGGTTTAAAGTAAAATTCATCAACAAAACTGTGACCAAATAATAAACTATTTGGTAAAGAAATATCCTTTATATTATACTAAATGATTGAAATATATAAGACACAAGAAATATTTAAAATAATTTATTATAATTAGTTTATATTATTATAAATATAAAAGTTCACATAAATTATAAATATTCATTATTTTATTATTATAATTATTATTATATTTTATTATATTTAGTATTTTTATAAATCTATTATAATTATTAATTATTTCATTTTATTTTTTTATTTTATTTAATTTTACTTTATTTTATTTTATTTTATTTTATTTTATCTTACCTCAAGGAAAAGACTATTAAATTTATATGGAATGTAATTATCATTTTTAACGTCAAAGTGAGTAATTAAATCAAATTGTACAAAAGAATCGAGATCTGATGATGTTACATTAGTTAAATCAGTATATTCTTCACGATTTTCAATTTCAAATGGTAATTTATAATGAATACCATCTTCTTGTAATTCGAATTCAGTAACAACAAGATCTGGTAATCTTGGCCATATAAAGTATAATAAAATAAGAATTGCGATAATAATTAAAGAAACAATATATATAACAAGTTGATTTTTTAAAAGTTTTTCTTTAAAAGTTTTTGGTTCATCTTTTTTTGGTTTTATTCCCAATTCATTCATAATTTCTTCATATTCTTGTTCTTTATTTTCTTTTTTAACAACTTCATCTGTAACATTTTCTTTATCACCATAATATGATGTAAATTTTTTACTTTCTCTTCTTTCTTTAGTTAATTCAGCTTCTGAAGAATTTGAACCCTCTTGGTAAGCAATTGTAGGACTATTAACATATTGAATAGCAACTGGAGTACCAACTGGGGTACCAACTGGAGTAGTATAATATACAGTTGGAATAGTTGTTGTAATTTGTTGTGGATAATATACTACTGGGACAGTTGCACCATTAGTTAATGGTGCTTGGGTAACATCAATATCAGATGGAGTTATATCTTGAATGGTAGAACGAGAATTTGAATGAGAAACATCGGTCGAAATTCTTTTTTTACCTTCTTTTTTACTATTTCTTTTTTCTTTTTTAGGAGTTGATGACGATGAAGCAAAATCACCATAGGCATCATATGGATTACTATATTTATTGGAACTTGTACTACCAATAAAACCATAATTCATGCTTTGATTCTTTTCATGACCTTTTCCTTTTTTATCAACTTTTATATTAACATGTAATTTGCTTTGTTGATTTTCTTGATTTTGTTGTTGACTTTGTCTTTTGTTTTCGCTTCCTTCTCTATATATTTCATATCTATCATCATATGTACTATAACTATACTTTTTATAATTATTTTCCATTTTTATTTCTATTTTAATTTATATCTATTATAATTATTTTTTTTAAATTAATTCTAAATGTAAAATTTTATTTATTATCTATTATTATAATAAATAAGAATAAAATATATATATTTACAAGATAAATATTATTTAATAAAATTAATTATAATAACAAAAAATATAAATTAAATTAAATTAAATTAAATTAAATTAAATTAAATTAAATTAAATTAAATTAAATTAAATTAAATTAAATTAAATTAAATTAAATTAAATTAAATTAAATTAAATTAAATTAAATTAAATTAAATTAAATTAAATTAAATTAAATTAAATTAAATTATTTATTTATTTATTACTATAATATATATAAAAATATATACATCCAATCTTTTACTTTTATATATTTAAAAAAAAAAATACCTGATAGAATTCCCTCTTCTAAATTATATTTTAATGATTATAATAATATTTAATTATATTAATGATAAAATGAATATTTTTAAAATAGGTATCTACAATTCTTTTATTTAATAATAATAATATTTAATTTATATAGATATGAAATATATATTTAATTATTGTTGATATTGAAATAATTATTATAATTTTGTTTAAATGTAAATAAAAAATATTTATAAATATTTCAAAAAGGTATAAAAGATTTTATCATAATATTTATGTTTGAAATTTATGAAATATATATATATAAAGTACGGAAAATAGTTAATTATTATTGAAAAAATATTTTAAAAAATATTATTATATATATTTAAAAAATATATATATGAATATCTACCATAAAATAAATTTACTGTAGTAATTAATATTAAATAAAAGTACTAAGAATAAAATATGAGGGAGTGATTAAGAATAATAATAATGTGAGTATAAAATCGTTATATATATTAAGTACTACAGTTAATTATTTATTGCTCTAAAGATAATTTCTTTCATATATGACTGATTAGTAACAGTTTTATATATTATCTAATTGAAAAATAAATAATATATAAAAACAATGAAAATTTGCTTGATAAAAGATGATGTGATTGAATATTTTTTATCTTTTTTTTTTTTCTTAGAAAAGATTTTTAAAAGAAAAAAAAAAATGTAAAGATAAAAATATTTATTATTGATGATAATTATTAGTGTCGTTAAATGAAGATAGAAATCGAGAAAAAAAAAAAAAAAAGCTAAAAAAATTTTAAATCTTTTTTTTTTTTTTTTTTTTTTTTTTTTTTTTTTTTTTTTTTTGATAAATGAGAGAAAAAAAGAAAAGATAAATAAAATAAAAAAGTAGGAAGTACAAAATATAAAAGTTTAAATAATAATAAAATAAATTTTAAATTTATTTATATTCACTATTTAATTTATTATTTGTTATTGTAGCATATTTATAATAATAAAATGAAGAATTAAAAATAATTATTATACATGATATTTTATTTTTTTTTTTAATATAAATAAATAAATAAATAAATAAATAAATAAATAAATAAATAAATAAATAAATAAATAAATAAATTAATTAATAAATAAATAAATAAATTAATAAATAAATAAATAATTTTTATTATATATTAAAGAATTTAATATTTTATTTTTTAAATGTAATAATATAATAAAATTTATTTTATTTTATTATTTATTATTTTAATCAATGAGTATATTAATAATATAATTAATTAATATATTAGTATATAATACAATACATATTTTTTAATGATTACTAATAGTAAAATAATAAAAATATATATAATAGATATAGATATATATTAAATAATATATAAGAATTGATTTTATATGATATTAAATATATTATAGATAATATAATACATTTAATATAAAAAGTGATATTTCTATATATTTAATTAAATTAAACCCATTTATTAGTTAAAACTTTATTTATTATTAAATCACCATTGTTTTAAGCTTTTTCTTTTAAATATTATATATATGCTGTTACATTTATAATATAAACTATAAATATATTGGATAATATAATACAATATAACTAAATATATTTACAATAAATTAAAAAATAAATACTTTTAAAATTTTGTACTACCTTAACTTTTTTATTATTTTATATAAATAAATAAATAAATAAATATATAAATATATAATAATAAAATAAAATAAAATAAATAAAATAAAAACTTATTTATTAAAAAAATGAATGGCTTTTGTTTAATATAAATCATTGGTAAAAATAGTTTTTATTTTTATAGATAAATAATAAATAAATAAATAAATAATAAATAAATAAATAAATAAATAAATAAATAAATAAATAAATAAATAAGTACTTAAAAACTTTTATTATTGGTTATTTTTTATAGCCTCTAATTTATATTATATTAATATATATTTAAATATAAAAAATATATATTACATAATAAAAAACGATTAAATATTCAATTATTTTATAATTTTTAAAGTATTGTTACACAATTTAATTCATAGTTTGTATATTGTATATATATTATATTATTAGATATACAAGTCTTTTTTATAATTAATTTCTGATTATTATATATTATTATATTTTTTAATGAATTTTGCTTACCTTGGGCAATCATTTATTTTTTCTTAATACAGTTTTTGCAGCTTTTTTTTATTTAAAAAGGGATTTTTAAAAACAAACTAACATAATAAAAGTCATGATTTTTTTTTATTTTGGAAAGGGATTTTTAAAAACAAACTAACATAATAAAAGTCATGATTTTTTTTATTTTGGAAAAAGTGTAGTTTTTACATGATTTAATTAAGAATTTATGTTTAAGAATATTAAAAATGATACTAAATGTTAATGATATATATACTTATACATATTAAAAAATATTTTTATTAATTATAATTAATATTCATTTATTTTATATATACGAATATTTAAATTATTAAATAAAATATTTATATATAAATCAGAATCATTAATAATTAAATAAAATATTTATATATATATCAGAATCATTAATAATTAAATACATTAAATAATACATATTTTCGTATTACTAAATAATGTTTAAATAATTATATAGATATATCAGAATAATTAATATTAAAAGAATATATTAAATAATAAATATTTTCATATAAATATTTCATAATACACATTAACTAATAACATAAATTAATTTTTTTTATAATATTTTATTAATTTTTTTTTAATATTTTATTTTATTTTATTTTTTATTTTTTTAATAAATATTTTCAAATAAATATTTCATAATACACATTAACTAATAACATAAATTAATTTTTTTTATAATATTTTATTAATTTTTTTTTAATATTTTATTTTATTTTATTTTTTATTTTTTTTTTATTTTATATATATTAAATTACATTGGTATAATGTTGTTATTGTATACAATTATCATAATAATTGAATATAAAAAGCAATCATAAAAAATGAAAAAATTTCAATTTATACAATTTTGAGATTCATAATATATAAATTAATTTAAGCACGGTTACAGTAGCTGTAACAACCAGTGTTTGGGAAGAATGGTTTTACACTTACATGCTTTATTCTTCTGTTCTTTTGTTCAGAAGCAAAGTTCATACGCTTTAAACATGGTTCATTTTCTTCTTCCAAGAAGTTTCTCTTTCTTCTGGAGGTTTCGAATTCAAAATCCATTGAAGCGTTCATTTTTAATTTATAAATTATGAAAGTTTTTAAAAAATTGAAATTAGGTAGATAATTTTTATGACTGCCTAAAAACAGCTATCTCGGTGTATTTTTAATAATAATTGAAGATTTATTAATAAAATAAAAGAATATTATATAGGTAGTTCTTTTATTTTATTATTTATTAATTAAAAAAAAAAAAAATAAAAATTTTTTCTGTCTACTATTATTTATAATTTTATTAAAAAATTATAATTTCCTTTTTAGAAAAAGAAATATATAGCTTTTTTTATTATATCTTTTTAAATATTTGTACAATATATACTACAAAGAAAAAAAATTTTTTTCATATTTTCATGAAAATTTATCAGTATATATACTTTTTTGTCACCAAAAAGATTGGTTAATTATTTTTAGTTAATTTTTTATTATAATATCCAATAATTGACTTGATTTAATTAAATTTTTTTTATTAAAGATTATATTAATTTACAAAAATAATAATAAATATATTTAAAAAAAAAATTAATAAATAAAAAAAAAAATTAAATAAAAATAATTAAATTAAGTTTAAAAGAAATAATTATTCAAAATCATTTAATAATATTTAAAAAAAAAAAATATGAAAACATATAAAAAAAAACTAATGTATAAAAAAATGTAAATTAATTTATTAATATTGTATATACTTATTTTTATTTTTACTATTTTTAACGATTTCATATACAATATTAATAAATTAATTTACATTTTTTTATACATAAGTATATAAAATATAATTATAATAATGAATTGTGACCTTTCTTTTTTATTTATTATTAAATATTTTAATATATAAAATTGATTAAACAGGTTTATTAAAACTAAAAATAACCTAAAAAAAAAAAAGAAAAAAGAAAAAATTTTTTATTTTTTGTTAATTATTTTTAATTACTATAATTTATTAAAATTATATTGTAAAAATAATTAATTAAGTATGTTAAAAACGGATATATTTAGTCGATAACAATATTAACCATTAATAACTTAAAATATTCAATATTATATATTTTTATAATTAATAATATTATGTTTAATATTATATGTATAATTATAAATAGGTTTTATTTTTTTAATTAATGAATTATCTTATTTATTTATTGTATGAAAAATTTTTTTTTAAGAAATTTATTAGAAAAATTTCTATTTTATAATATTCATATATATAATTTAAAGAAATGCTTATAATATTAAATTTAATATTTAGTAATTTTAATGTTTAATATAAAAACATTTTTATAAAAACATTTATTATTAAACAAATTACAAAGTTATTAATTACATTATTTGAACAATAAAATAAAGATTATAATAATAAGAATTATATATAACAATAAAAATATTTTTTATATATGTTAATAAAGATTATAAGAATTTTATTAAATTATTATATATATATAAAACAAACAAACAAACAAAAAAAAAAAAAAACAAATAAATAAATATTGGAATAACAGAAGATAAACTACGTTAAAAAATTTTTTTTATTTATTTTAAACAAAATTTATTAGTTTTTTTCATTTATATTTTTATTAAACAAAACATTATTATTTTAAAAATATTGAATTAAAATATATTTTATTATTTATTTTTATTATTTTAAATAATTTATTCTTTTTTCTTATATTTTTTTTTATTTTTTATTATAATAATTTAATTCAATAAATGATTATTTTAACTATAAAACTGATTATATGAAATAAAAGAGTTTCAGTTATAGAATAAACACGCGAATAAAACAACATAATATATTAAAGATATATTTAGTAATTTTTAATATATATAATTTAATTATTAAATGAGTCATAATATTTTTAAAATATAAAATGCGGATAAATGTCCCAAACACAAGTTATATATAAAAAATTAAAGTATTTTAATAATAAATAAATAAATAAATAAATAAATAAATAAATTTATAAATAAATAAATAAATAAATAAATAAATTTATAAATAAATAAATAAATTTATAAATAAATAAATAAATAAATAAATAAATAAATAAATAAATAAATAAATAAATAAACAAATAAATAAATAAATATAAATAAATAATTACAAATATAAATATATTAAATATAAAAATAAAAATAAAACTTCGTATATAACAAAATATTTTACATAATTAAACCATTTAATACTTTTTGTTATTATAAGAATTAAAAATATTAAAAATATATATATAATATAGGTTAAAAACATAATTCAAATGAATGATTGGTAAATATAAATATACTTTTTTTAAATAATTTATATTTAAGATTTTTTTTATTCAAATAATAAATACTAGTTAGTTTTGCTAATATTACTTTATTCTAATTATTTTATGAGAAAATTTCTTTTATAAAATTGATACATATAAAAATAATATATATTTATATATATTAATATATTAAAATACTATATATTTATATAATTATTTATTATAAATATTCATGTCATATTTTTATAATAAAATATATTGCTTTTATAAAGAAATGTGAATTCATTAAATATAAATATTAACTTAAATATTAATCAAAATATTATTATACTCTTCTATTATTATTATATTGCATTGATTTTGTATTATATTCTTCTATAATATATTTAATATGAACATATAAATAAATTATTTATCGTGTTTATAATAATTTATTGATGATATATATGTGTGTTTCTATAACTATTATTACTTATAATTGAAGCAAATAAAAAAAAAAAAAAAAATCAAATCATCTATTTATTTATTTATTTGTTATATCTATTAATATTTTATATTTTTATAATATACATTGAAAACCTTTATTATTGTTTTATTTTTTATTATTTTTTATTATTTCTATTTTTAAAAAAAATTTGTTCTAAAATGTAAGCTTCACCATCTTCTGCATTTGATTTAGTTACACCAGTAGCTATTTCTTTTAATTCATCTAAAGCATTACCCATTGCATATTTGTATCCTGCTACTTCAAACATTGGTTTATCATTCAAACCATCGCCAAAAGCAATAACATTTTCTGGTTTTAAATTTAATGATTGCATAATATATTTTAATGCTTCACCTTTATTACACTTAGAGGGTATTACTTCACTACATATAGGTATAGCTTGAGTATATTCTATATTTTCATAATTCTTCATAAAATCTTTAATAGTTTGCTTATATTCTAATAAAATATTAGAAAGAATTGTATATATTATTTAAATATATTATTTTTATGAATAATTTAAATATTTAAATATTTAATAAGTATTTTATTATTAACAATTGTAATAAAAAAAAAACATGATAAATGAATATATAAATAAATTAATCAATAAATGAATAAATTAATAAATGAATAAATTAATAAATTAATAGATAAATGTAGGAATAAATAATTAGGTAAAGAAATTTATTTATATAAATATAAATTAAATTATTTATAAACATACAATTATAATATATTTATAAATGAAATTACTTAAAAAAATACCTTCTATTATTGATGCGTCAGCAAATAAACATATTTTATTACATTTAATTTCTCCAGTTTTTAATTTTGAAAATAATTCTTTCTCATTCATTATTTCAATATATTCACCAAAACCTGATAATATATCATTATATAATTCATCTGTAGTATAACAAATATCTCCGCAATACAAAAAATAAGAATATGGTATACTTTTTTTTTTAAAGATTCTTTCATAAAAATCAAGATTATCGAAAATTTCTTGACAGTCTAAAAAAATTTCATGAATAAGTTCATTTTTATCATTATATATCAGACAGCCATTGGTATGGACGGCTGGACATTTTGGTTTATTATCAATATGTAAACTTTTACGAATATCTACAGTTGAATAACGTGTTTTTCCAGTTGCTAAAACAAAACTTACATCATATTTATCAAGAATTTCATTAATTATTTTAACAGTATACTTGGAGATTTCATGTTCTGGATTTTGTAATGTACCATCAACATCTAAACGTTAATAATAATAATAATAATAATAATAATAATAATAATAATAATAATAATAATTAAAATTATAATTACAAAAGTAACAACAATAATAATAATTTTAAATTAGTGTTAAACAAGTTTATAAAACAATAATTCATTTACTCAATTTTTAGATATACATAAAGAAAAGAAAAAAAAAAAATACCAGTTATAATTAATTTAATTTGTTCTGCAGAAGGTAAATTATCAAGCATCATTTTATATATGTATATTTTTTTAATATATTAATAAATTTGAAATTAATATTATACAAAAAATACAATCATGATAAATGTATAGAAAATAAAATATTTATAAAATATTTTTTCTATTTAACAGCTTTTTCTATATAATAATAAAAAAAAACATATATAAAATTATTATAAATGAATATACTGTTTATATATTATTGATATATTATTTTATTTCATAATAAATATTACTTATAATAATATTTATAAAGAATAATGATTAAATAAATAAATTAAATAAATAAATAAAAATAAATAAATAAATAAATAAATAAATAAATTAATCTGCAAATAAATTAATAAGATAAATAGATAAATAAAAATAAATAAATAAATAAATAAATAAATAAATAAATAAATAAATAAAAATAAATAAATAAATAAATTAATAAATAAAAATAAATAAATAATTATTAAAACTAAATGACTTTTTACAATAAAACAGAATGAAAGGTAGGTTATGATTAAACTTTATTATTATTTATAATAATAATATTATATTACCAATTCTTAAAATTTTATTTTTTAATTTTTTAATAATAAAATTATTTTTACTATAATTCTTTTTGCTATATGATTGGGTCAAAAATTTTAAAACAAATTTTATTAATATTAATTATCATTTAATTATTAAATATTCAAATAAATTTTTATCAATATTATTGTTTTTTTATAATAAAATAAAAATTATTAATATGGTACTTTTAAGAAATTCAAAAGAAACATATTCAGTAGAAACAAAAAAAGTATCGAAAAGAAGAAAACATATTGAAATTGAAATAGAAGAAAATGATAATGGAAAATATTCAATGAATAATTCAATAAACAATAAAGACATAACTGAAAATAATAAAAAAGTTGGGAAAAAATTGAAAAAAGAAATTAAATTAGAAACTATAAGCAAAGAGGAAAATGAAAATATAAAAGATAATGTAAAAGGAAAAGTAAAAATACCAAAACATTGGCTTCAAACTTATAATGAAATAAAAGAATATAGAAAAAATAATGAAGCACCAGTCGATACCCAAGGTTGTGAAAGATTAGCTAATGAAAATCTTCCACCTAAACAATATAGATATCAAGTATTAATTTCATTAATGCTTTCTTCTCAAACAAAAGACCAAATTACAGCTGCGGCTATACGTAATTTACAAAAAAAGGGCTTATCTGTCGAAAACATTTTAAAAATGAGTGAGAAAGACATTGATAAATGTATTGAAAAAGTCGGATTTCATAATAGAAAAACAATGTAATAATTAAATATATATATTAATTAATTGTCATATTTTTTTATTAAAATGAAAAAAATAACTAAATTCATTGAAATATTATAATTATAAATATTGTATAAAGTTTTAAAATATATGTTTAATATTCATTTTTTTTTTTTTTATCTTTTTATTTTTTATTACAAATTATTTTGTCAAATATGTGAAAATACCTATTATTTTGATGTTAAAATACTAGTTATATTAAAAAAACTACGGAGATACTACATGAAAAATATGACGACGATATACCTGATAATATTCAAGAACTTGTAAAACTTCCAGGTGTGGGGAAAAAAATGGTAAATAAATAAATAAATAAATATAATAAATTAATAATTAACTAAAAAAAATTTATATTAATATAAGTAAATTAATAAATTAATAAATAAATAATAAATAATAAATAGATAAATAATAAATATATAAATAAATAAATTAATAAATAAATATATATTAATAAATAAATAAATTGATAAATAAATAAATAAATTATTATATTTGTATTATAAACAAATTAATAAATAGAATATAATAAATATAATAACTATTATATTATAAATAAATTAATAAATAGAATATATTTATAATAAATATTATATATTTATATTATAATTAAATTAACAAGGGATATTTAACATTACAAGTTGCTTGGAATAAGTATATATTATATTATTTCTAATTATATAAATTATTTAATAATATAGAAATATTAAATAATGATATTTTATTATTTATAATATTTTCTTTTTAAATAAAACTAATAAATACTTTTTTTTGCTTTTATATAAAAAATAAAAAATAAAAAATAAAAATAAAATAATAGAAATATGGGAATTGGAGTAGATGTTCATGTTCATAGAATATCAGAACGTTTAGGATGGATAGAAAAATCAAAAAATCCTGAAATTGCAAGATCTAACCTGGAAAGTTGGCTTCCAAATACATATTGGAAAGAAATAAATCCATTACTTGTAGGTTTTGGACAAATTTGTTGCCTTCCAGTAAATCCAAAATGTTCTCAATGTCCAGTTACAAATTGTCCTTCCAGAAGAAAGAATATTAAGAAATAATTATTAAATAGTTGTAATGATATTTTTTTTTAATATTTTAAAGATAAAATTAATAATAGAAATAATAATAATAATAATAATAATAATAATAATAATAATAAGAATAACAATCATAGGAATAATAATAAGAATAACAATCATAGGAATAATAAATGAAATAACCAAATTATTAAGACAACAGATATAGATTTAAAATATAATGTAAAAATAGCAAAATAATGATTTAGATTTAAAATACAATATAAAAATACCAAAATATTATTAATTTTTATTTATTATTATTATAATTATTTTATATACCCTTTTTTATTATTAAAATATAAAAATATCTTTGTTAAATAAATGATGTTGATTAATAGTGAAAATAAAAATATGATTTAATAAATAAAGTTTATTACAAAAATGATGAAAGAGAAACTAAAACTGAAAATGTATCATATTTTTACATCATCTTTTATAGTTTTGAAACATTTTTTTTTATCTTTTATTATTAAATTTTCTTTAAAAACTAAATATAAATTTTTTTTTTTTTTTTTTTTTTTTTTTTTGATAATATAAGTTTATTAAGTTAAATAAAAAGAATTAAATATTTCCTTTTTTTTACTAATATATAGATTGTGAAATATAAAATTTATTAAACAAAGAAATAAAATTTAAAAAAAATAATTTTTTAAAAAATAAACTTAAATTTATTGAAGCTTTATAAAGTTTATTGAGTATTTTTCCATTTTATATTTTTATAATTAATAATTTTTATTATATTATTATTTATTTATCATATAATATATTGAATATCTAAAAATTAAATATTTAATTATATTTTTTTTTATTTATTATAAATACACATCCCAAGTAATTGTTATTGATTAATAAAAGTTAAAGTACAACTTTTTTAATAATTCTTTTTAGGTAGTATAATATTATAAATTAATAAATAATTATTTAAAAAAAAAAAAAAAAAAAAAAAGAATGTGATATAATTATCTATATTTAATATAAAATCGTAGTATTTTAGTGTTTTATTAATAATAAAAAAATTATATATTTAATTATGAATACTATAATTAAATAATAATAATAATAATAATAATAGTATTCATAATTATTTAATTTGGATTTTTTAATTTTTAAAGTCTAAATCTAAAAATTAAAAATCAAACAAACGTTCTTTTATTTTATTATTTCTTTTTTTTTTTTTTTTATTTTTGTCATATAAATATATTATTTTACTTAAATGTTAAAAATTTTATTAATATAAATAAAATTAAAATTCATATTTGGTGATAAAGTTTATATTTATTAATAATTATTTATAATTAAGATTTATATTTTAATTATATAACGAAAATAAAATAGATTATAAAAACAAAATATATATATATATAAATCTATATATAATAATTATTAATAGGTAGTATTATTCTTAAAATATATATATATATTGAGATTCAAAAAAGTATATTTTTACCTTAATTATAATATTTATATAAATGCTATTTCATATATAACATTATTTCTATTGAATAATAAAAATTATTTTTACATTTCAATTTTTATACCTATAGAATTATAAAATAATATAATGATTTGTATGAATATTATTTTAATAAAAAGAAAAAACTTTAATAATTGAATTTTGTAAAAAAAAAAAAAAAAAAAAAAAAAAGAAAGAAAGAAAAAATAATGTTTATTTTTTAATATTTTGGTAATTTTTATTTTTTATTTTGTTTTTATTTAAATATATATTATTAATTATTTTATATTAATCATGCTTTTTTTTTATAACTTTGTAATTTATTTTTAAATTTGAAGTTTATTTTTTAAATCATTGTTTTCCTTATAATAAACTATATTATATATATTATTATAAAAATATATATATCATATATAATTATTATTAATATTTTTTTTGATATTAAAAAATATTTGGAATATTATATTGTTTTTATAATATTTTAATATTTAATAATTAAGTAATAATTTATTTTTATTTTAAATATTTCATATTTTTCTTTTATATATTCTTTTTATAAATTTTTTATACTTTTATATACTTTTTTACTTTTTCATTATTATTTTATTTTATTTTTTTTACTATTCTATTTTATCTTTTATTTTTTCCTTTTTTTTTTTTGAATTATATATTTAAATAAAACAAATAATTATATATTTAAAAAAAAAAAAAAAAACTGAAGTAGAAATAAAGTAAATATTGTATTATTCACTTTGTATATTATATATTTTTTTAAATCATATTTGAAGAGGAAAATAATTATAACAGCATTTTCCATACATATTTATGAGAAATTTATATTTATATAAATGAAATATGAAATAAGAATATAATATTGGTTTAAAAAATTAGTAATAATATTTTCAAAATATTTTATTTAATTAATAATAGAAATATATATTCTTTTATTCAAAAACAAAAAAGGATTTATACATACAATATACAGCATACAAATATATATTAATCAAAACAAAAATATATCTGAATAAAATAAAAATAATTTAAAATTATTAAACAATTATCATAAACCTATACAGAAAAAAAAAATTTTTTTAATATTAATATATTAATATAAAATAGTAAATTTTCTTTTCTAAAACAGTTATATAAACAATTGCTTATTAATTATACATTATATGTATATAATTTTTTTATAGTAAATTACAATAATATTATTATAAATAAAAATATAAATAATAATAACAATTACATAGAAAATAAAAGAATTAAAAGAAAAAATTACAAAATATTTTTTTCAAACTCGGAAAAATTTAAATTGTTTAAACAAATAGTTACTAGTATTATAATTAAATATTATCCTAAAAAATATAACTATTTTTATTAGCATTAAACAGTTTTTTTTATATTAATAAAACTAATATATCAAATTATTCTTTTATTATATATATTTAATTTTTATATTTATTTTCTTAATATTAATATTAGAATTATTTGATTACTAATTAAAAAACTCTATATTTTCAATTTTATTATTATTATTTAATTATATAATATACTAATAATTATTATTATCTTTTATATTATCTTTAATTTTTTTTATTTATATATGCTTATTTTTATTTATACAATATTTTTTACTATATTTTAATAATTATATATACAATTTTTTTTTTAAAAAAATAATATTATATTTATTTATTATAATTTATTGAAAAAAATAATAATATATAATTTTGTACTTTTCTTGACACAAAACGGAATAAAATAGGTATTATATTCTTATAAAATGTCATCATTTTTAACGAAACTTGGTATTGGAAAAGATAAAAATAAAGATAAAATAGGAAATGAATCAACTAAAACAGGTACTATAAAAGTTAAAAGTTCAGGAACATCTGGTTCTTCTCATCATCACAGTCATTCATCCCATAATAGTAAACTCTTTTCATCATCTGAAAGAAAAAAGAACTCCTTAAAAGAACTTAAAGAAATTCCTATATCACCAATTCCAAATTCAGCTGGATCAACACCTACAAAAAAAGAAGTATCAAATACAAAAACTACATCATCAGGATTATCATCAACAAAAGCAACAGAAACACCATTAAAAACTACTGTCACTGCATCAAAAGCTCCTAAAGATGTTGAAGTTATCAAAGAAGAACGTGAAGAAGTAAAAGAAACACAAAAAGATAAAAGGATTTCAACTATAAATTCAACTCCTTCGGTACCACCTTCAAAAATAGAAAAAAAGAAATTCAAGTTAGATGATTTTGTTATTATGCAAACTTTAGGTACAGGTTCATTCGGTAGAGTACATTTAGTTAAACATAAAGAGACTGGTAAATTCTATGCTATGAAAGTATTGGTTAAACGTCAAATTATTGAATCAAAACAAGTTGAACACACAATTAATGAAAAGAAAATTTTAGAAACTCTTGATCATCCATATATGGTAAACTTAATTGGATCATTTAAAGATAATAGAAATCTTTATATTGTTCTTGAATATGTATGTGGTGGTGAATTATTCTCATACTTAAGACAATGCAAGGTAACCATTAACTAATAATAATTAAATATAATTATATATTATATATTATATTATATATTTTATTATAAGTATAATATATCTAAGTAAAATATATATATATATATATAATTTAATTAAAAAAAATGTATAATAAATTATATAAATATATCTATATATATAAAAATAATTGAATAAAAAATAATTAATTATTAATTTTTTTTATTATTAAATATAATAAAATTTTATTTTATTAAATATATATATGTAATATTTAAATTTCTTATTTCTTTTAATATATAAAAATAATAATAAAAAAAAAATTTTTTTTTTATAGAGATTACCAAATCATGTTGCAAGATTCTATGCTGCTGAAGTTGTTCTTGCTTTTGAACATTTACACTCTAAAGATATTATCTATAGAGATTTAAAGCCAGAAAATTTACTTATTGATAAAAATGGTAATATAAAAATCACTGATTTTGGTTTTGCAAAATATGTTCCAGATGTTACATGGACTTTATGTGGTACTCCAGATTATTTAGCTCCAGAAATTATTCAATCTAAAGGTTATGGTAAAGCTGTAGATTGGTATGCTTTAGGTGTTCTTATATATGAAATGTTGGCTGGTTTTCCACCATTCTATGATGAAGATCAAATGAGACTTTATGAACGTATTTTAGAAGGTAGATTAAGATGGCCAAGCTATTTTGATCCTGCCGCAAAAGATTTAATTAAAAGACTTCTTTCACCAGATCTTACAAAGAGATATGGTAATTTAAAAAGTGGTTCAGCTGATATTAAGAAACACAAATGGTTCAGTGAAATTGATTGGAAGAAATTAGCAGAAGTTAAAGTAAAGGCTCCATATATTCCACCATTTACTAGTGAAGGTGATGCTTCAAACTTTGATTCCTACCCTGAAGATCATGATCCTTACGGCTTACCAGGTCCAGATTTATATGCAGAAGAATTCAAAGTAAGGTTTTTTTTTTCTTTTATTTTTTTTTTTTTTTAAATAAAATATTAAAGTTAACTATTATAAAGTCAATATTAATATAATTTATATAAATATAAATAAAAAATTTTTAACATATTTATTTAATTTTTATATATATATCCAAAATGAATATTTTAATAAACTTAGAATTTCTAATCATAATAAACCAAAAATTCATTTATATATTTCATGGAAAAATATTTTATCTCATATAATTAATATAAATCTTATTGTAATTATTTTAAAAATTTTTTCTTTTTTTTCTTTAATAATAAAAATAATATATAAAAAAATAAACAAAACAAAATAAAACAAAAAAAAAAACAAAAAATAAATAAACAAAGAAAAGAAAAAAATAAAAAAAGAAAAATAGGAAAGAGAAAATATAGTAACAAAATTATATTCTCATAATAATACCATTTAACAAAACAAATTTTCTTTTTTTTTTTTTTTTTTTTTTTTTTTTTTTTTTTTTTTTTTTTTTTGTGAATATACATTATAATAATTATAATTTTTTAAAATGATAAAATTATAATAATAATAATAATAATAATAATAATAATAATAATATTAATAATATTAATAATTAATATATTTTTCTTTTTTGAATATTATAATTTATCTTAAATAAATTCAAAGTCAAAAGAAATTAATAATATTTAAATATCAATATTTAAAATAAAAATTAAAAATAAATAAATAGAAAAAAATTGTAAATTTATTTAAACAGTATGCAAGAGAAAAATTAAAAACAAAAAAAGATACTTATAAAAATTACATTAATTATAAATATACATATATATATTTATATTTATATAATTGTAACTTATATATAATTTTATTAAATAAAAAACACATTTTATGAAATAAAATAATAACAAAAATAAAATATACAAAGAAATAAAATATGTACTTATTAAATATAACAACATATTTTATTAATAAATTTATTACATAGAAAGTAAAAATATATAATACTAAGAATTTATTTGATAATTTGATAAGATTAATTATTTGAATATTCTAATTGTTAATTAAATAATTATATATTTAATAAATAATATAAATAAAAGTATGTAAAAATATATATTCGAACTTATTATTAATCTAATACAATTTTATGAACTTCATAAAAAAATATTGTTTTTTTTTTTTTTTTTTTTTTTTTTTTAAATTTATATATTATACAATTTTTTTATTATGATTAAGATTATTTTTAAACTAATTAATTTATTTTTTAAAATTTTATTAGTATTTTAATATATTTTTTTAATCAAAAATTTTCTATTATTATAATAAATATTATATAATACACTTAATTATTTTTTTTATATTTACTAATTTTTTAATATTATTGAATTTGAAATTACAAAAAAAAAATAAAATAAAAATAATAAAAAAAAAAGAAAAAGAAAATAACATATAAGCAAATTCAGGATATTATTATTTAATAAAGAAAAAAAATAGTTATATATGATATCAAATTCATATAATTACATATAAAAATAAAAATTTTAAATTATTTTTATTGTTACACTAGCATAGTTTATTATAAATAAACAAATTTCAAAAGAAGAATATTTTTTTTTAAAAAGTTCTTATATCTTGTTTATTTATAATAATAATAAAAAGATGAATTAATCATAACAATTTTAATTACATCAAATAAAAAAGAAGAAAAGAAACAACAAATAAAAAGAAAAAAGAAAAAAAACAATAAAATATTATAATTTAACAATTTAGCGGAATACCTTTTCTTATCATACAATATAATAAATACAATATAATAATAGAAAGAATCATTATACATTTTTTTTTAAAAAATTCAATTAAAAAATCTTTTATCAATATATCAATATTATTAATGTTTTTCTTAATGAAATAAATAATAATTAATTATTTTACTTTTTACGCAATAAAATTAATTAAAATCGAAAAAAAGTTTAATAATAAAAATTTATATTATTTTTTCATTAAAAAATAAACAAAAATAAAAAATAAAAAATAAAGAATAAAAAATAAAATAAAAAAATAAATAAGAATTTTAGAAGCAATTAACAATAATATAGTATTTATACAAATAATAAAATTATCTAATTGCAACATTATAATAAATATCAAATAAAAAGAAAAGAATGAACGGCTTAGTATTGTTTTTGACAAATGAATTAATTAATTTGTCAAATGAAGTGAGAAAAAAGCATCCAAGCATTAAAGAGGTAAAAGAAATTCTTCTAAAATATATATATTTATCAAATTAATTTATTATAAATATTTACGTTCTATTATTAATTATAATGTATAAAAAAAAAAGAGTGCTGAACAATTAATATATAAGCTTCGGTCCGCACAAGCAGCCAATGAAAGTACTAATAATGAACAACAATTTACAGAAGGTTATTATTAATACATGTTTATTATTATGAACTTATTATAATTTATATTAATTTTATTTAACTTTTAATGCTTATTTTACTTATTTCATTATTGGAAATACTTTAATATATTATATTTTGTTTAAAAAATAATTATTTTAAAAAATGTATAATACACATTTTATGTATTTATAAAAATAGATTTAAGAAAAATTCCAGATTTGTTATTAACATTTCAATTAACATGTAAAACAAATGATCCGAAATTAATAAATATTGCACTGTCATGTTTACAGCAATTAATTATGAGCCGAGCGATACCAAGTGTATTATTATATTGCTTTTAAAAAATTATTATTACTATTACTATTAAATGAGAATTTGATATTAATAGTAAATTTAATATATAAAAATAGGAATCGTTTAAAGATATAATTAATATTTTGAAGGATTCATTAAGTGCTGGATTTGAAATTCAATTAAAAGTTTTACAAGTTCTATTATCATTTTTTACAGTATTTACAGAAGTTTATGGAGATGATTTATATAATGTAAAATATTATTTTATTATTATTGTATTTTTTTATTATAATATAAAGGTTTTTTATTTACTAAAAAAACATATATTTATAATATATTTATTTCTTTATATATATTTATTTTAAATTATTATAAATTTACACTTTATACTTTAAGGCATTATTTATTTGTATTGATATTAATAATTCAAAAAATCCTATCGTTACAAATACAGCAACAGCAACACTTAATCAATTAATCGTTTCAATTTTTGAAAAAGTTAGTAAAGAAGATAAACAAAAAGAAAAGGGTAATATTATTTGTTATTTTAAAAATGTTTGTAATTCTGTATTTATATTTTAGAAAAAAGTAATTATTAACAATAAAATAATTGTATATATTTTATTTTAAATATTTAATAAAAGGTACTATTATTGAAACTGAAAATTTAGAAATTAAAGGAGAATATAATGAAATTCAAATTATACAAATATCAAAATTTTCAAAAGATGCTTATCTTATATTTAGGGTAAATTATTTATAATAATAATAATAATAATAATAATAATAATAATAATAATAATAATAATAATAATAATAATAATAATAATAATAATAATAATAATAATAATAATAATAATAATAATAATAATAATAATAATAATAATAATAATAATAATAATAATAATAATAATAATAATAATAATAATAATAATAATAATATTAATAATAATATTAATAATAATAATAATTGTTTATAAAAAATGTTCTTAATTTTTTTGTTAAAATTATTTTAATTAAAAATAGGATTTATGCTTAATTATTAATAATGAAAAACCAGTTTGTTTTAAATCAGATGCTGCTATTCCAAAATTGGTTGCATTAGAATTAATCGAACGTATTTTAAAAATTCATTATGATTTATTTAAAACAGTATGTTTTCTTTTATGTATATTTTTAATAATTTTATATTTATAATTAATATTAAATTAAATTAAATTGTTATTATTTTTTTATTTTTATTTTTTTTTTTTAATTATTAATATGAATAATCATATATAGCATATTGAATTAAGAAATATAATCAAAGAAAAAGTTTGTCATTTTATCATTAATAATATTACTGAAAAAAATGATTTTCCTTCAACATTGAGAAAAATTGGAATATTGTCTATCTTCTTCAATCATTTTATGCCATTTATGGTAATGGAATGTGAAATTTTACTTTCTATGATTTTAAAAATATTAGAGTCTGATGCAAATCCAATATGGTATAGAGTTATGCTTATGGAAATATTACAGGATACCTGTGCTAATGATCAAATAATTAAGTATGTAAATAATTTTTAATTATATATAATATGTTATAATATTAAATAATATAATTAATTATTATTATTTATTTAATTATTATTATTATTATTGCTTTTTTGTTTTTGTTTTTGTTGTTATTATTATTGTTATTATTATTGTTTAGATTTATTTATGTTAATTATGATTATGAAGATTCATCGTTAAATTTATTCCAAGATTTAATTAGAGTGTTTAATAGAATTACTACATCATATAAGCAAAGTAATATAATATCAAATCTTATATCACAACAAAAGCAACGTCAAGGAATTGATATACAATCGTCTATCATTGGATCATCAGAATTTTCATTAAAGATTTGTAAACCTAATATAAGATGGTAAATTTTAATATAAAATTATAATTATTTATAAATTAATAATTATAATGATTATTTTATTATCATAATTATATACATTATATATTATTTTTTTTTAAATAATTAATATATATATATTTTATTATAAACATATTTTTGATTATAAAGTATCGAAAGATATGAAAAAAGTGATCCACCATACATTCATGATAATTATATTATTTATTTAGCTATTAAGTGTATTTTATCAATTATTTCCTCATTAACCAAAAATATTAAGCCTTTAATAGATAATGAAGAAAAAATTGAATTAAATGAAAAATCACTAATTAATAATGTTTATGTTGTTCATGAAATGGCAAATGCTGCATGGTCAGGAATATTAGCTTCATTTTCATTTTTATTTACTATAAATACAGATGATGAAATATTTGACGATGTTCTTAAAGGATTTAGTCAATTTACTATTATTTGTGCTGTTTTAAAATTAAACACTCCAAGAAATGCTTTTTTGACCCTCCTTTGTAAATCTACTATACCTATTGAGTCTTCAAGTAAACAGAATGAAAGTTCATTGAATAAAAATAATATATCTATGAATAGTCGAAATTTAAAATGTTTACAAGCTTTATTGGATATATCAAAAATTATTTTTAATAATTTTGATGATGTAACTTGGTATTTAATTTTAGATACATTACAAGCATCTAATACTTTATTATATGGATCTAAAGTTGGAGGAAGATTACAAATTACTTCATCAAACAGTGCTTCTATTAGTAATATTAATAGTAAACTAGCTATTTTACCTACTGCCATTGGTTCTTCAAGTGGTGTATCAGTAGAAACAAATGATCAACTGTCCTATAGTGCTCAGTTAGAAACTCAATTTAATGATTTAACAGTAGCACTTGATCAGTTTTTCGAAAATACACAATTACTTGAAGAAAATGCTTTTAATGATTTTCTTAATGCCCTTTCTAGAATGGTTTGTGATTCATCTGGACTTGCTATAAATGATATTTCTAATTTATCTTCTAAAGTTAACCTAGATGGCTATTCATTTTCCATTTCTAAATTACGTTATGTAATTCTATTAAATATTAAAAAAGTTGTTTCTCAAGAATCTATGAATATTTGGGATTTAGTCATGCAACGATTAATTGATACAGTACATAAACCTAATTTAAATATTACTATTCGAAAAGAAATTTGTAATGCTATTAATGATATCCTTGCTTCAGCTATTCAAAATATTGATTATAAAAACGAACAATCGGAAATTAAAATTTTAGAACCTTTGAAGCTTTTAATGAAAGTTCGTAGTCAAGAATTTGAGGAAAATGATATTTTATCTGATACAGAAAATCAAAATTCATGGATTATAGATGTACAAAAATCATGTCTTGAAACCTTAAATAATATATTACAAACAAGTGGACAAAATTTTGTTAATGGTTGGAGTCAAATATTTTCTATAATTAATCGAGTATTAATAAATTCAATTAAATTAAATAAAGAAGGTCATAAACTTTCTTCTTCAAATTATCAATTTCATAAAAATGCATCTCTTTCATTGATTCGAATGGTATTTCCCTGTCTTCAATTAATTTGCAGTGATTTTTTATCTTTACTTAATCCAAAGGATTTCTATACTTGTATTGAAACAATAGCTTTATTTGGAAATCAAATTGAAGATTTAAATATTAGTTTAACTGCAATTGGATTATCATGGAATTTAAGTGATTATCTTCAAACTCATAAACAGGAGTCTATTCAACTTATTGAAACACAAAAAGATGAAGAAAAAGAAATGGAAAAGGAAAAGGAAAAGGAAAAAGAAAAAGAAAATGTTGAAATAAAAATTCAAACGAAAAATGAAACTATTGAATATTCTAAATTAAAAGAAATATGGAATACAGAAAAAAGTCAATTAATAATTTTAAAAGATACTGAAGAATATGAAAACCTTGTACATAAAGAAACGTGTGAAGTTATAGATTCATTATGGATGTTATTATTAAAAAAATTATCAGAATTATGTTCTGATGAAAGACCTGAAGTAAGAACAAGTGCTATTCAAACCTTATTCCGTACAATTACAATGAATGGTAATCAACTTTCATTACATCTTTGGGTAGAATGGATATTTTGTATATTATTCCCATTATTAAAACAATTAGATGAGCTTTATGAAGCTTCTATTAAAGAAGAAGAACAAAAGGAAAAACAAAAAGAATTGAAATATGGTAAGAAAAGAAGAAGTACACTTTCTATTAATCCAATGATAAAACATTGGGATGAAACCCGATCATATACCATTAATAGTGTTATCCAATGTTTTAAAGATTATTTTGATATTATAAAAAACTTTGGTGAAGGATTTGATTTAGCATGGAATAAATTTTTAGATTTTATTTATAATTGGATTATTAATAGTAGTCAAGATGTATGTATCTCTGGATTAAATAGTGTAAAGGGTTTTGTAGAATTACCTGAAAATGAAAATTTTGATAAAAATAGTAATAACGATAATAACGATAATAACGATAATAACCATGATATTATTAATAAACCTCAATCTATTAATTCTATCTCAGCATCATCAGCATTATCTCTACCACACGCATCATTAATTAGTTTCAAAGAAAAATTACTTGATATATGGAAATTATGTATTAATATAGGAGATACTATTGTTCAATCAGCAAATAAATATATAGAAGATAATGACCATCCAGAACGCCTTACATCAATATATGGATCATATACAGAACAAGTATTAAATGCATATGTTTCTGTCTTCCCAATTCTTTATGTCAGTATACATGAAAAATTAGAATTGTATGATTTTCAAAATCTATTTAATATATTAACGAATATCATTCTTTATCATACTTATCCTGTTCTTGGTACTCGTGTTTTAACGTATATTGGAGATAAAGAAACTATGTATCCATTCCAATCTGGTGTTACAAAACTTCTTGATTTAATAATTCAAGATTTTAAAGAAGGTAAATTTGATACTATAAAAGAAGAAGCTATTCATTTTATATTATCAAAATTGATACTTTATGTTAAATTTTTTGTTTGGGAAGATGAAAGTGTACTTGTTAGTTATCATGCTAAACGTTATTCCTCTGATAATGAAGAAGAAGAAAGTGAAGATGATTCAGAAACAGAAAAACTTAATATACCTTATCAATATTCTTATATTGCATTCTCTTATAGAATTCTAACTATTATTAAAGAATTTTTTGTTTATATTAAAAATGAATCATACCTCTATAATCATGAAGATTATATAGATCTTTTAAAAGTAAATATTTAAAAATAATTATTATATTATATTTTTTAATTATTATTAAAAGATTATTAATTATTGTTATTATTTAATAATTAAAATATATAGGCTTTAAGTATACCAATGAAATTAAAATATAATTGCCCTAAACCTGAATCTCAAAAAAAATGTAATAATGTTTGGAGATCTGCAACTGATGCTTTTAATGATTATGCCATACATGGTTTAGAATTTATTAAAAATCAAGGTAAATTATTATTATTATTATTATTATTATTATTATTATTATTATTATTATTATTATTATTATTATTATTATTATTATTTTATTATAGATATTTATGCTAAATATTTAATATTAATAATTTATTTAATAAAGAAATATCCGAAAAACAAAAGTATAATATATGTGAAACTATAATAAATTCAATTATTGATTATTTCTCAAATTCTAGGTAATATAAAGATAATTCCTAAAGATAAAGTTTTAATATAAAAACAATACTTTTAAAATATTATAATGTTTTTATAATAAATATATTTAATATAATATATTAATTTAATTATTATTTAATTATATTTTTAAAAAAGTTCATGTAACATTACTCCGGAAGAATATACTGAATTTGAAGAATATGATAAAGAAAATTTGAATACTTTTGAAAAAGAATTTATGCTTTGTTTATGTGAAATTAATCTTTCAAAGGAAACTATGGCAAAATATGTAAAATTAATAAAAGAAGGTTCCGATTTAACAAATAATATATTACAAAATAATAATAATGCCGATGATAGAAATCAATTAACGGATGAACAAAAGGCCTTGAAAAATAATACTAGAAAAATATTTAGTTCTTTATGTTTAAATTCATTATTCGATATATGTGATGATAATAATACAGGTAATATAATATAAAAAAGTATTACATATAAATATTTAATATAATATTTAATATTTTTGTATTTTTGACTGTCTTTTTATTATTTATTTATTTATTTATTTATTTATTTATTTATTTATTTATTTATTTATTTATTTATTTATTTATTTATTTATTTATTTATTTATTTATTTATTTATTTATTTATTTATTTATTTATTTATTTATTTATTTATTTATTTATTTATTTATTTATTTATTTATTTATTTATTTATTTATTATTCAAAAAAATAATCTATATATATATATGAATTAACAAATAATTTTTATATTTATTTTTCATTAATTATAGGTTCATCTTCTTCTAATAATGCAAGTGAAATGGTTGCCCCAGTATTATTAAATATATGCGAAATTACAATTAAAAATTATGTAAAAGATTTTACTTATAAGCCAGCTGATAGTATTCCTATGTAAATTAAAGAATAAATAATAATTGATTTATAACTATTTTATTTATTTAATATATTAAATATATATTTATTGATTTACATATATATAGATATAGAACAACGGAATTAGATAATATATTAGACCATCTCTATAAATTAAACTTTAAAGAAAATCTACTCAACATTAATGATAATAAAACACAATGTAAGTTTATTAAATATTATATATATTTATAATAATAAAAATAAATAAAATAAAAAAATTAGTATAAATAAAAACATATATTATTCAAATTAAATTCAAAATTAAATAATATACTATATTTTATAATATTATATATAATCATTATTTACAGACCCATATAGAAAAGATTTATTATCAGGGAAAACTGCTCATTTGTTTTACCTTCATTCTTCTTTGATAGAATGTATTGGTTTAACGGATAAAAGTATATTAAATAAAATTAAATTATGTTTAACAAGAATTGGTCAAGAATTAGGTTTATAAGAAAAATCTTTAATTCAAAGGGTTGATTTATTTTTTTTTTTTTTTTTATAATACATAGAGATATAGACACTTTAATTATCAAATTAATAAATCAAAT
>MCFG01000319.1:52500-72500 GCA_002104895.1 Anaeromyces robustus
ATCAAAAAGACATACTAATAATACTGATAATTATAATGAAAATAATAAGAATAAAGAAAATAATTATGAAAATAGAAATAATGAAAATAATAATATTAAAAAGGTAATTGAATTAAATTCTGATGAATATGATCCTTATTTAGGATACTCATATTCGGACAATAGTAATGATGATAAATTAGGAGAAGGTTATCAAGCCGAAAGAATAAGATTTTCATCACATCCTAATATTCAAAATTATAAAAATTTATTAAGAGGAAAAATGGCTACTTTATGGAAGAGTGGATGGCATTTAAGTACATTCCTACCAATGGTAGATCATTTCATTAATAAAATAGATTCCTATTCCCATTATAATGAGTATAATAATATGTCATATAAAGATAAAAAAGAAAACCTTATCAATAGAATTCATAAAAATCTTCACATTTTTGCCAATATAAAAGAATACGATGTTATTGAAGTAAGACTTCCAAATAAAACTTCAATCTCGGATGAAAATTTTTGCTTAACTTTAGATATATATAACTATGACACATGGGAAATAGTTAAGAAAGAACTTAATGAAAATGAAAGTAGTGAAACTTTTAATATTATAAACGATAATGTTATTCATGAAATTCCAAATCAAGTATGGAAAAATCCTATATGTTATTCTTATATGATAGATCGTGATTTTGGTTTTGATAAACCATTATGGTGGGAAGTTATTCCAAAAAAAGAATGGAATACAGTTGTATTTAATAAATTAAATAAAACTATATTAAACAAAATATCCCCTAAAATATATCTAGATTTAATAGAAGAAAATTAATAGAAATAATAGAATAAAATTAATAGAAAAAAAAATATGTGTATACATTTATGATAAATCGTGATTTTGGTTTTGATTTAATAGAGTTATGTTTAGGTTTAATAGAGAAAGATTAATAGAAAAATAATATATGTATTATAAACAATAGAATAAAATATATTATGATAGATTAAAAAATATTAAAATAATATATATAGTATAATAAAAAAATTAATCCTTTTAATATAATTATGTTATATATATGTATTATATATATGTTAATAACATAACTAATAAAAAATTAGTTTTTATCCTTAAATTAATATTTAGAATGATTAATTTATTTATTTATTTATTTATTTATTTATTTATTTATTTATTTATTTATTTATTTATTTATTTATTTATTTATTTATTTATTTATTTATTTATTTATTTATTTATTTATTTATTTATTTATTTATTTATTTATTTATTTATTTATTTATTTATTTATTTATTTATTTATTTATTTATTTATTTATTTATTTATTTATTTATTTATTTATTTATTTATTTGTTTGTTTTTTTGTTTGTTTGTTTATTTCATTTATTCATTATTGATTATTTTTTAATATAAATAAATTATATATTAAAAATATTTATATGGTACATACATATATATTACTTATATTATAAAATATATTGATTATTAATATTAATATATGTAAATATATATATAAAAGAATTATAATTTATTTTTTCTTTTTTTCTTTTTGTTTATATTATTTATATTAATTGTTATAAATTAAACTACAAAAAAGATTGGTTATTTCAAATTTTTTATTCAGAAAAAAAAAAATATAAAAAAGAAAAATTAAAAATGGTGACATTTAATGCATATTTGACAGGAAAATATTTAAAAATAATGCAAAAGAATTATATATTCAACAATGCAAAAGAATTATATTATTGATTAAAGTATTTTCTTTATGCTTTATACATAAAATAAAAATAATAACATAAAATAAAATATTATATATATAAAAATATATAATAAATAAAATAAAATATTACATAAAAATATATAATAAATAAAATAAAAATAGTAAAAACAATAATAAAAAATATATAATTTTTCCATAGTATTTTATATAATAAATAATATACTTATAAATATTTTAGTTTCTAAATATAAAAATAAATAAAAATTATTTGTTTAAACATTATATCTCAGATAAATTTTAATATTATTTTATCTTATTATATCATTATTTTTCTTTTTAATAATTTCTATATAAATACTATAATTTAATAAATAATGCATAATTTAAGTTATTTTCAATTTAATGGCAATCTTTTAATTTACAAAATATAAACAAAAAATTTTAATTAAAACAACAATAATAATACTAATAATAATAATAAAAATAATAAAGTTGTATATAAACATCATAAAGTATAATAATTATGAGAAAATCAAATCATAATAATTATAAAACAATTAAAGGGATTAAAAATATATTATTCATTCCTTTTAGTATAATAATAATATCTTCATTATTTTACATATACTCTTATAAAAAGGTATATTTAAATGGTAATATCAAAAAAGAAATAAGAGTATTAAAAGAAAATGAATTCAAAAATTATAAATATTTAAACGAGAACGTTATTGTAAGGAATATTAATAACAATGATAATAAAAATAAAAAGGTAAATAATGTTAATAAAGATGATAATAGAAATGCAAGCGGAGATATAAATATAGATATAAATAGAGATGTAAATAGAGATGTAAATAGAGATGTAAATAGAGATGTAAATAGAGATGTAAATAGAAATCCAAATGAAAATGAAAACAGAAAAGAAGATAGAAATCAAAGAACAAAAATTCGGAAAGAAAAAGAAATTAAAAATGGACAATTAAAAGAAATAGAATATGTTACTATCTTAGAAAGAAATGGTACAAATATTAAGAAAAAAGTAATTAAAAGAGTAAGAATTAATAAACTTTTTAATGATACATTAAATCATTTTTCTATTAAAGAAGATTATTCATTAGTAAACAAAATAAAAAAAGAAAAGTATATCGATCCTTATGGAATTGATTTAAATGAATATATTATTGATGGAATGGAAAATAAAGCTATAAATAATAAAACCAATGCCAAAATTGAGGATTGGAAATTATATACACCACCATGTCCTAACCTTCGCCCAGTTCATTATTCTAATAAGATATTAAATCCAGTTTGTGAAGATATTGCAATACCTGTTTATGAATTAACAAGTAGATATATTAATCATAAAAAGATCCCTTCAACTCTAAGACTTTACAATATAACTTCGCAAATGAAAAAATGGAAAGATTGGAAGGTAAAAAATAAAAAGCTACCAAATTATAGAAAAGTGAATATAGATGAAATAATTAAGCATAAATATCATCCTTATGATTATGGTTATTACGATATAGAAGAAAATAAAGAAAGTAAAGAAGAATTTTATAGAAAGGTTGTTAAAAGTTCAATGGATGAAGTACCTGATCCAAGAAGAAGAAGATTATTTAGTATGATATTGTTTAATTCAGAGTTTGACTTATTAGATCTTTATTTAGCAGAATATTATGAAATTGTAGATTATTTTATAATATATGAATCTAATTCTACTTTTTCAGGATTAAAAAAGCCTCTTTATTTCACAAGAACTCTACTTGAAACTGATCGTTATAAAATTTTAGAGATAAAATCATTCCTGTAACTCTTCCAGTATTAAATATAAAGACTTATAATCATAGAGGTCCAGGTTTCCCAAGAGAACATCTTGCCAGAAGGGAAGTTATTGAAAAAGGTTTAAGAGCTGTTCATGCTCGTCATGGTGATTTGTTTATTCATGGTGATTTAGATGAAATGCCAAGAGCAAGACTTATATCTTATCTTAAAAAATGTGGAGGATGGGAACATTTACAAATGGGTATTGGTGGTGGTCCAAAACCTATCCATGATCCTAATACAAAAAGTTATCTTTATGATAAATCTTTACCTCATTCAAAAAACAATGATGGAGAATATAATATAGATTATAATTTAAGATTTTCTTTAGCTTTTTCTATTTTTTTCCATGAATATTCCTTCCATCTAGTTGAAAAGAAAAAATATAGTAATTTATTTCATCCAAATTTAGTTATATTTGATGCCAGAAGATCCTTAGGTCAATATCCTGAATATAATAATTATGGAGAAAAAGTGGATAAGAATAAATCAGAAACTTATTTTTACGATTTTAATGATATTTATAGAAAATTCAGAAAAAGAGATGAAGTTAATAATGAAGATGAAGATAATTTGGAAAATGAGGATGAAGAATTATTGAATTATAAAGAGAGCATAGAAGACCTTGAAATCATAGAAAATAATAATATTAATAAAGACGATAATAATAACAAAGTTGATGAAGATGAAGATGATAATAATAACGAAATTGATGAAGACGAAGATGATAATAATAATGATAATGACGGAAAAATTGATAATACTAATAATAATAATAATAATAATAATAATAATAATAATAATAATAATAATAATAATAATAATAATAATAATAACCAAAAAATTGATAATGCCAATTATGATGACTATAATAATAATGATAAAGATAATATTGCTAATGGTTTTATTGATAATGATGATAATAATAGTAAAAATAAAGACAAAAATAAAGAATTTGATCCATATTTAGGATATTCTTATTCTGATAATACCAATGATGATAAAACAGGTGAAGGATTTTTAGGAGAATCGTTAAGATTTAGAACTGATATAAAATTAAATAATGAAGGTAAATTAGAAAATGGAGAAATGATTGCATTTTGGAAAAGTGGATGGCATATAAGTTCATTTCTTCCAACAATAGATCATTTCATAAATAAATTAAACTCTTATTCCCATTTTAATGAATATAATAAATTATCTTATAATGAAAAAAAAGACAGAATTATTGATAGAATTCATAATAATTTATACATTTTTGGAGATAAAAAAAGAATGAATACTCTCAGAGTTAGATTACCGAAATCCCATGAAGAAAAATATCCAGATATGTATAGTTATAAAATGTGGAAAAAAATTAAAAAGGAGTACAATGAAACTGGATATAGTCAAACTTATCATGATTTGAATAAATTAATTATTCATGAATTACCAAAACAAGTTTGGAAAAATCCAATATGCTATTCTTATATGCTCAACCGTAATTTTGGATTTAATAAAAAATTATGGTGGGAAGTTATTCCAAAAGAAGAATGGAGTACCGTATCATTTAAACATTTGAATAATACAATATTAAACGAAATTAAGCCATTCGAAAATATATAATAAATAGATATATTATAACAATAAATAATCATAATAATAATAATTTCAAATTTTCTTAGAATTAATATTTAAATTAATATATCGTTTATTTTTTTTCTCCCTCTTTTAATTGTTATTATTTAATCTCTTTAACCTTATATATTTATAAATTTTGAATCATTCCATATTTTTTTTTGAATTTAAAATTAAAGTTATTGGTTTTCCGTTTTAATCGATAATATTTCTGTATTTTTTCCTTCTTGTATATTAACCTTTTCTGACTTCTTTATCTCATATTCCAATTGTTTTAGTTATATTATTCCTTATGGTATTGCTTGTTTTTCTTCCAATACTATCAGGTTTATATTTAAATGTGAAGCTAATTTCTTTATTTTTTTTTTTTTTTTTGTTTGTTTGCAATATAATTCTACCTTACATAATTGGCTATCAATACTTATTTTTGATAAATTTGAAAGTGATTTCATTGAAAAAATAGATTTCGTAATTTTCATTCTTTATAAAGTCATCTTGTTGAGTTCCTTTTTCCCAAGTTTTGGTTTGGTTCTTATCTTAGGTAAAAAAAAAAAAATTATCTTACGTAGTTTAATCTAATTAATCTTGGCTTTAAACATCAAACCACAAATTACAAATTATCTTTACGCAATATTTTTACTCTTCCTACTCAAATTGATTCCCATTTCTAATTTTTTTTTCCACTGTAATATACAATTTTCATATGAATATATTATTTTATTTTCTATATATGTTTATTATTTATTTCATCTATTTCTAAATCTTCATTCTTATTATTTAAAATATATGAAACCCTAATATTGATTACAAGAATTTTAAAGATAACTTCAATATATCCATTTAATTTTGTATTAAATTCATTGTCAGTACTTTCATTTTCATTACTTTTAGTGTAAGAATTAGAATCACTGCTACTTTCATTATCAATTGGACTATTATTTTTTAAATTATAAAATATTAAAAATAAATAAATATAAGAATAAAAATAACAAATTTTACATAACGTGCGGGGAATCTACCTAGTTTCCTTACAAGCCAAACAGACAACCATCTCTGGCACATCGGCAGAGGTCCGCAGCACCCAAAACAATCAATAAAAAGAAATAAAGAGTATATTTGGATCCTTTAGGGCAACCACTTAATATAATCATGTGCACATGTTAATTCGCCGCAGTATAAATCTTCTTGTCCGATGCATTTCGTGAAAATAATATTGTTTTAATTCCAAATTTTATAAAAACATGTTTTTTGTATCTTTTGATTAATTATTGATATAATTCTATAATAATACTTTTATTAATATCAATTAAATTATATTGTTTATTGTGTATTTAGATTATCTTTATTCATTTTATTTTTATTTTTGTTTTGTTTTATTTTATTTTTTTTTTTTTTTTACAATTTAAATATTAATATATATATATAATTATTATCTTTTAATAATTATTTTAAATATAATTTTAATTAATTAAACTGATAGACACTTAAAGGACTTTTATTATTTATATATAATAAAGGTAAATAAAATAAATTTTTTATACAAAAAGTGTTATGATAATTTTTCTATTCCTTAAAAGAAATTTTACAAAAATCAAAAATAATAATGATTGAACATTATAGTAATAATAAATGTTAGTAAAATATTTAAATACAAGTATTATTTTTTAATTATTTTTTATATTATTTTATCCTTAACCTATATTACAAAAGAAAAATAGAATTTATACATTTTTTTATTATCATATAAAAGAAAAATAGAATTTATACATTTTTTTATTATCATACAAAAGAAAATATAATTTAAACATTTTTTATTATCATACAAAAGAAAAATATAATTTAAACATTTTTTTTTTATCATAAATTATTAATCCTTTATCATTTTTTACTTAAAAAAAAAAAAAAAAAATTCTTTTTGGAAATTTTATATATAAACAAGAAAAAAAGTTAAAATAATAAAGTTTATTAACCTTATTGAAAAAAAAAATAAATACTTGATAAATTAATAAATAAAATTAAATAATGAATAATAATAGAAAAATAGGAAAAAACTTATATTAAATATAAAATTACAATAATGGTAAATCCATTTAGCTTATATCTATTAAAATAAAAAGAATAGTGGGTAATAATATATGTAAAAATATTACTGAAGTTATTATTTTATAATATATCTATATATAAAAAAAAAAAAAAAGACCATATTGAAATAAAAATTTTATTTTTATATGTAACATGTATACATAAAAAAGTAAAGAAAATAGCAACAATATCATTAACTATTATTATATATTAAAAAAAAAAGGAAAATATATACATAATCATTATTTTAATATTCTTTATAAGTTTCGTTTTTTTAATTATATACTTTTTTAAATAAATATATGCACATATAAATTATATTATTTTATAAATCAATAACATGAGTAAAAATAATACAATTAAACAAAATCAAAATCCACTCAAAATCAATATTAATGATACTGAATCTAAAAAAGATCATTATCATATTTCATCAACTACTAGTGAAAGTTCAAGTCATTTTTCATATATAATAAATGATGTTACATCAAATAAAAAAATCCATAGATCGAGAGAAGACAGCAACGCAACAACAAAAAGTGATACAGGTTCCTATAATAGAGGAAGAACGAATAGTAACAGAAGTGATAAAAATTATAATGTTTACAGTAATAATTCAAGAAATAGTAGTAAAGATGTTTTATACAGTGCAAGAAGTGATATTACCCCATCGAGTAACAACAGATCAAGAAATAATAGTTCATCTTACTCTAATGTACCTAGTTCTTCTAGTAATAAGCAACAACAACAACAACAGCAAAATATAATGAATGAAACAAATTCAAGAACTCGAAGAAATAATAGTGAAAATGATACTAATTCAAGATCACGAAGAAATAATAGTGAAAATGAAACTCTACATAAAGTTGGAGGAGGAATAGTTTTAGGGGGACTATATGAAGAAAATGATACTAAATTAGGTAGAAATAACAGTAGTAAAAGCGAAACTTTACATAGAAAAGGTCAAATAACTAATAATAACAGTAATAATAATATCAATGGAAAAAGTAATAAAGAAAAAAAGATATTTATTGATACTCTAAATATTAAAGATATAGCTATGGATATAACAAGTCCATTTTATAAAAATAATAATGGAAATGGAAGTATAGATAATAATAAAGCAATTGTTAATCCTATAGTTCATCGATCAAAAAGTAATATTAATATAAGTAAAAGTGCAATTTCCAGTCCAATAAACCAACAAAAAAGTAGTCGATCTAGAAGTGGTAGTAATAATTCTTCATCATCAACATCAAATAAATATAAATTTTTTGATGAAGAATATAAAAAATTTATAAATACCAATAGGAATAATAGTGGAAGTAGTGGTAATAGTAATATAAAAGATAATCGGAGTGGTAAAATAGATATAAATAATAATTTAGAAAAATTATTAGATAAATCAAAATATGATATATCGAATACGAAAACTTTAATAACGGAGAAAGATAATAATTTTTCTTCTTCAACAGTAGAAGAAAGAATAAAATCTGCTAATACTCCCACAAAATCATCATTTAATACAATTCAAAATGATAGCCCTAGAAATATAATTAATATTACCCCGAATGAACGATTTCTTAATTACACTGAAAAATCAATAAATTCTAAATCTCCTAATAATGATATTACCTTTCCTCTACCTCCTTCTTCTCAATCAAAGGCAAATATATCTGGTTATAATAAAAAATATGATAATATACATAAAAAAACATCCTCTTATAGTCCATCTTCCTATAGTCCTGGTGATCAATATAATAATTACCCTAATGATAATGTCATGAATATGAAAATTAACACCATAAAAGCATCCACTATAAAAGATAATGATAGTAGTAGTTGTAGTAGCAGTGGTAGTATTAATAAATTTAATGGAGGTCTCCCTAATAATAAATCATATAATAATGGTTTATCCTATATAGCAAATTTTGATAATAATTTAATGAAAAAAACACCAGAACCTATCAGTATGAATATTAGTAATGATATTAATAGTAATTTAAATTATAATGATGAGCAATTTAGAACTTTAAATTATCCTTCCAATGCACCAAATAATATAATGAAAATGAAAAAGAAGCAGTTATTCCAGAGGAATACAATTATTAGTACTGGTGAATATATGTATGACAAGAAATCACCTTCAGGTAGTCGATTTGAAAAAGAAAAAGATCTTCAACTTAAAAAAACAGGATCCGAACCGATTTTCTATAATAATATAAATATGAAAAGTGATTATTATAATAATGAAATGGAAATAACAAAATCTAAACCAAATATCATTAATTATAATAAGGATTTACCAGAAACACCAAATAAAGTTCCAATAACTACAATTATAAATAATGGTATTTTAGAAGATAATAGTGGAACTGGAAAATTATTTCATCCTGTAAGAAGTCATTCCTTACATGCAAACAAGATGTTTAGTGAAAATGGACATGGAAGTAAATTACTTAATAAAAAATCAAATACTTCAATTAATGAAATGAACATTAAATGTTCTTCCCCTCTCAGTACTATAAATCCTATTAGAAATAATTTTCTACCTTCTACAAATTATAGTAGTGATGATAAAGCTAAACAATATAATGATAGTGTTATGAGAAGTAATACAATATCCATTATGGCATATAAAGATAGTAAATCTATACCTTCTACTCAAACGGAGAGAACTAATACAATTAATAGTAAAATGTATTTAAAAAGTAATAATAATGGTAATAATAAGGCAGAGTCAAATAAAAAAATATATGAAAAAATTTATAATAATATGCGTAATAATGCTAATTTAACACCACCTGACATTGATATGAAAAAATTAAATTTAAACTTTATCAATACCAATATATTTGATATGAATGATAAAGATTTATTTCAACTGATAGATGATTCCAATATATCTTTAACTGAAAATCCATTACTATCTTCAAATCCTATCACAATAATGTGTCCTAATTTAATTGATGCAATATCAACTTCTATTCCAATTGATGCTTGGGATTTTTCAGATGATGAAGATGATGAACCTCCTACACCATTATTTCTTGGCATGGACGAAGATTTCGATCCAATGGAAGGATTACAAACTGAACCTAGAGGTGAACCAAAAAAAAAATAATATATTATATAATTAAATATACAAATATAATATAAGAAATTAATTCAAAAATAATTCATAATTAAAAAATAATTACATATAGTAACAATAATAATAATAATAATAATAATAGTAATAATAATAGTAATAGTAATAGTAATAGTAATAGTAATAATAATAATAATAATAATAATAATAGTAATAGTAATAGTAATAGTAATAGTAATAATAATAATAATAATAATAATAATAATATAAATGAGTAAACTTTTTTTTCATTTTATAAAAAGATATATAATAAAGAATTTTTAATAATATGTTACATATTATATATAATTATATATTAATACTTATTATATTTTTTAATTATAAAATTAATTACAAAATATTTAGGTTACGTTGTTGCTAATTTATTTGAAACTGAAAAAAATTATCTTGCGGATTTATATACATTAAATAATGTATGAATTATTGTTTATATATATATTATTTACTGTATTTTTTTTATCTTTATTATTAATTTATTTAGTATAAACTATTATAATTTTACATAAAAAAACATACTTAACATACTTTTTTTTTTTAAATATACTTATATAATTTTAAATTATATATAGTTCTTTAAAGAAAAACTTAAAACTATTATTAGTCCAGTAGCATTAATTAGTATCTTTGAAGGTGTTGGTAAGAAATGTTGATATGTTTAAAATAATATATATATTGATTAAATATTGTTTATTATAAATAAAAGTATGATTCATTATTAATTTAAAACATTTTTTTATTTATTTTTAAATAGATGATCTTTTTGAATTACATAAAAGGTTTTATAAATCATTATATAAAGTCGTTCGTAATTGGAATAAAAATTCGTTAATTGGAAAACTTTTTATTGAATATGTAAATATCAAAATAAATAATTAATTAATAATTAAATGAAAAGGAAGAAGATATTTTGAAATTTTATTAATATTTAATATAATACATAATATATTGTATTAATTTAAAATATACATCATTTAATAGAGGCATGAATGGCAAATTTATCAAAATTTTATTGATAATTATGCAAGATCACTAGAAGCTATTAGAAGAGAAGAAGAAACCAATCCGCAATTTAGACAATTTATGAAGGTAAAAAAATAGTTACTGTTTATTATTAATAATCAGAATGTACATTCAATATATTAACATATATTTAATATTTATAATTAAAAAAATAATATGTAATTAATTAAAAAAAAATTTTAAAAAAGGATTGTTTAGCAAGTACTGAAACCAATAGAAAAAGTTTAAAAGAATATTTAATGTTTCCGGTTCAACGTACAACAAGATATTCTTTAATTATTAAAGGTATTATAAATTTTTAAATTACATATATCATTTTAAAATTATCATTATTAATATATATTATTATAATATATATATAAATAAAAATGATTAATAAAATATCTTTATAATAATTATCTCTATATGAAGATTTAATTAAATATATTGATAAAGATCATCCGGATTATAATGATTTAAATTTGGCATTAAAAGAAATGACATTATTAGCTACAAAAGTTAATGATGTTAAAAGGAGAGAAGAAGAAACTACATCAATGTTTACAGCCTTTGAACAGACTGAAAATTGTCCCCCAACTATCATTACTCATAAACGTAGACTTATCTATCAAATTGATGTATTAGATATACTTAAAAATCGTAGACCAATGCATATATTCCTTTTTTCTGATTTATTTATGTTAACAAAAACTAATAAAAATGCAACAACGGCGACTGCTTTAATTTCACATCCATTAGCTCGTGTTCTTAGAAGTCATTCTAAACAAATTTATAGATATGTTAGATGTATTGATTATCGAGATATCATTATTGAAGAAGATGAACAATATCGTAAATATTTCTTTTATATATATTGATAAAATATTAAAAATAAAATTTAATGATAAAACAAGATTTTATATAAATAATTATTATATTAAAAAATAATTAATTCAGTAATTATTATTAATACATAAAGTATATACAAAATACATGAATACTAATACATATTCATAATAAATATTTGTCTATTTTAATAATATTATATAAAAAATATTTATGAACAGAACGAAAAAACATTGTTAGATTAATATTAAATTATAAAAAGGACAGATACACAAATAATAATTTTAATATGAATAATGATCCCTTAACATCTATAGGTAGTTCAGGAAGTATAAATACTCTTCCTTTATCATCTGGAACAACATTTCCTTCTAATACAATACCTGATTCTGAATATACCCTTTACTGCTTCCAGTTTGTTCAGTATGATGCTGAAAAACAATATAGTAAATTTATATTGGCTTTAAAAACATTAAAAGAAGGAAAAGGAGCAGATTGGATTGTTGATGATTAATTATAACAAATAAATAAAGATAAAATAAAGATAAAATATAAAAAAAAAAAGTAAAAATAATAAAAATCATTTATAGCAAAATAATAAAATAACAAGGAAATAATGATATTATAGAAAGCTTATTTTATATATTTAGTATTTATCTAATAATTAGTATAATATTTTAAAAATATTGATAATAAAACATATATTTTTGTTACTAATATAATAAATATTAACAATAAAATACCAAGAATAATGAAATATTAATTAGAAATTGAACTATCACATAATTATCTTTTTCAATATTGCACATAAACTTTTATTCATTTTTAAAATTAAATATAAATATATATATAAAAGTACTTTTATATTATTTATTTAAAAAAAATAAAATAATAATTAAAATATAAAAAAAAAAAAACAAAATATAATAAAATAAAATAATGTTATATAATATTAAAAATATAAAATATTAGATATTTAAAAAATTATTATATTTTATATGTTTGTTTCATTCAAAATAAAAAATAGACTAATACAACATAAGTTTATTATTATAAATTTTATTAAAAAATAAAATAGATAGTATTTGTATTTGTTTAATTTTTGACTGTAATTATATGCATTATATTATTTACCACTTTTACTTAACATTTAATAATTTTTTTTTCAGTATTATCCATTATTTAATATATCTTTCTATATATAAAATATTAAAAAAAAAAAAAAAGTAATTTTATATATGATAGGAAATGTTAATACTATTATTATTTTTTTTTTCAACAATTATTTCAATTGTTAATAAATTTATATTATATTATAAATCAATATTAAAAATGAGTATATTTATGTATCATATTTTTAAATATATATAATATAATATTTAATATTATTTAATATAAGATAATATAATGAATATTAAAATAAGAATTATAATTATATTTATTATAATATATTATAATACAATTTAAATATTATTTAATATATTTTATTTTGTGTTTTAAAAATTTAACTATAAAAATAAAATAATATAAAATAAATTTTAATAAATAAATAATATATAAATAAATAAATAAATAAATAAATAAATAAATAAATAAATAAATAAATATAATAAATAAAAAATCTCAAGAATTAAAGTTTAATTAATATTAATCATATATATTAAAATTTATGTTTTTTAATCTTTTATTTATTAATTTTAATGTATTTATTTTGTTTTTCCATACTTTTTTACTATTTTTTTTAGTTATTTTTTTTTAGAACAATAATAATATAATAAAAAAGAATAATCAAATAGTAAAAAATATCTTGAAAGTAAAAAAATACCTTTCATAAATAAATAAATAAATAATAATAAAATAAATACTATTAATATTAAAAACATATTTCAAAATAAAATAAAAGTTATTGCAATCCATTTTAATATTCATTATATATATATATTTATTTGTTGTATTAGTGTTTATGTATTGTTTGTATATATAACAAAATTATAATTACAATAAACAAAAAAAGTTTAATGAACATATAAATAAGATTTTATAAATAAATATTAAAGAAAAGAAATATATTTATCATTATATTAATAATATATTATAATAAAATGGGACTAAAATTGAAAAAGATTCCAAAACAACAAAAGAATAATTACAAAATTCTTAAAAATTTTAGAGAAAATGAACCTGAAAATATGTTTTGTGCAGATTGTGGAGCTAAAGATCCAAAATATGCATCAGTAAATTTAGGTGTTTTTATTTGCAGTAGATGTCGTCATATACATCAATTTTTAGGTCCAGGTGTTTCAATTGTTAAATCAATAGAAAATGATGTTTGGACATCTGATGAAATGCAGGTAAATATACTTTTTATAAATAATTAATTTGCCTAATAAGTATAATTATTTAATTTTTAATAATTTTTAATAGTTATTAAATATTTATATATAGAGATATAGAATTTAATATACTAAAATTATACTAATTACTACTATTTATTTATTTATTTATTTATTTATTTATTTATTTATTTATTTATTTATTTATTTATTTATTTATTTATTTATTTATTTATTTATTTATTTATTTATTTATTTATTTATTTATTTATTTATTATAAAATAATAATAATAATAATATAAATGTAAATATTAATAATAGAATTTCTTAGTTATGGGAAATGCAAATGCAAAAATAATTTATGGTGTAGGAGGTCTCGACGGATTTGGTGCTAAACGTAATGTGTAAGTATACAAAAATCTAATAAAGTATGCATATTTTTAAATGAAAATCTTTTTTCTTACCTATATCTGTTTTTCTATTTATATATATTATAGTAATATAGATTATTTGAAAAAAAAATATGAATTATTAGAATTCGTACCTGAAGAAAATAGAAGGGTATAACATAAATTTAAATTTAATATATTGGAATTTAATTAGAATTTAATAGTTTTATATATATTAGTAAATTTTAATTTTAAATTTATTAATATTCGCACTTTTTGAAGTTTATTTTATTAAATATATATTAAAAAGATTTTTAAATTTGTATAAATTTAAAAATAATAATAACAATAATAAATAACATTAAAAATAATGAAATATAATTATTAATAGAAATAATAAGTGTATTAATGATAAAAATATATTTTTATTTAATAATATTTTAAAATAGATGTCTTTAATTAATAGACGTCAAAATTTCTTGGGTAGCCAAGATCAAAATCATGAAGAGGTAGATTATGTAAATATGTACAAAGATGAAATGGACCAATTAATTACTATGGGTTTCACAAAAAAGAAGTATAATTTAAAAGCATTAATTCTTACCAGTGGCAATGTACCTAAAGCTACAGAATTGATTATTAATGCACAAAATAAGCATCAAGAGAACAAAGAAAAATATCTTTCTATGGAATATAATCCAACAAATGAAGAAATTGAAACTATGAATCAAATTAAAAATATGGGCTTTAATATTAAATATAATAATAAAAGTTTATATTTAATTAGAAAAGTATGTTTATTATTATTTATTTTATTTTATTTTATATATCTATATATATTTTTACTTTTTCTCTTTGTTTATAATATACTAATATAAATTATATTACATCATGTAATATTAACTTTATATACCATTATTTTGTTAACACTTTTATTTATATTATTTTTACGTCTTAATTATTTATTTATTGAATGATTGATTAATTTGTTTATTTATTAATTAATTAATTTTTCTTTATCTTTTCAAATATATATATATTTATATTTTTAGCATAGAAATAATGTAAATGATATTATTCAGTATCTCTTAAATAAAGATGACGATGAACTTAAATATAGTGGAACAGTTTCATCTTTATCTTCATATTCATCTTCTAATGCATCAGATACATCTTTAAATGAATCTGAAGTTGCTGTAAATGAATGTAATATATAATAATTTAATTAATCCTTAATATAATAAAAATATAGTATTATTTATTATTTGCTTTATATATTTTGTTATATACCATTTTATATAATTTTATTGATTATTTACTTTTTATTTTTTGTTATATATCATTTTATTTATATATATTTTTTTTGATTCAACTTATATATATATATATATATATTTAATTATAACAACAAAAACTGAAAAAATATATAAAATTATAATAATATAACTTTATATAAATAGTGGAAGCTTTCACAAATAGCAATGTTGCAAGTACAAGTAATGCACTTCCTCCATATTCACCAGTAGATGAGAGTCTTATTTTTGAACCACCTAATTATACTAATATCAATCATAATAATTCTATAAATAATAATAATAATACTAATAATAATAATAATAATAACAATAATAATAATAATAATAATAATAATAATAATAATAATAATAATAATAATAATTCATTTGACTTCTTCAATACAATGCCAAACCAATCTTCACAAAATCCAGTAATAATGCCACCACCACCAAGTACACTTAACCCTAAGCGTAATAGTAGTATTTTCAGTAATAATATTAATAATGCTGATATGTCTTCTATCTTCTCATCTCAAACTATGTCACCTAGTCAAAATAACGCCTCTAATAAAGGAAAAGCTATATGGGAAGAGTTTGATGCTTTATCACTCAAAAATTCAACATCACAAACCAATAACACTACTACGAATATTACAAATATAACTTCTGATAATTCAATAGTTGATTCAAATGCTGTATCTAATAATAATAATAATAATAGTAGTAGTAGTAATAATAATGATAATGATAATAATAATAATAATAGTAGCAGTAATCAATTAATAAATTCACAAAAACAGTCACCTTCTAATATCACAAATCAAAATACTTATCAAATTATCTCTTCTCAACAACAACAACAACAACAACAACAACAAAATAATTATCCACTAAATTCACAATTATCTCCTCAACTTTCTAGTCCACATAACAATTATTCTTCCATGAGTACTAATATGTCACCAAACCATTCAAGTCCACAAAATAATTATAATACTATGAATGCCAATATATCACCACAACTTTCTGCTGTGTCGCCAGTTCTTTCTAATTTATCACCTCAACTTTCTAATCCTGGATCACCTCAATTACAAATGACTTCTCCACAACAACAACAACTTATAAATAATAATAATAATTACCAATTCTCTTCAGTAAATAGTTCAATGCAACAACAAATGCAGTTATTACAACAACAAAAATTGTTACAACAACAATTACAATCTAATTCATTTACTACTAATAATATGTCTAATAACAAAAGTAATAACGATAATTATGATCCATTTAGTAGTTTAATGAATAATAATAACAATAATAATACTAATTCAATAAATAATAATTTATTAATTAGTAATTCAAATACTTTAACTAACCATAATAAAAATACAAATGATATGTTAAAGGATTCCTTTATAAATAATTTTAACTTTAATAATAATATTAATAATCAAGCGTTTAACAATCAATTTTATGATGGTAATTCAGCTAGCAATAATAATAGCAATAGTAACTTAAATCATAATAGTACTATAAGTAGTTTTAATACTGTAATAAATAACAATTCTATGGTAAGATATAACAATGGTAATATTTCAAATAATTCAAATTACATTCCTAATTCAACTATAAATACTATGAATACATTGACGCCAAATCATAGTAAAATGTAAGAAAAAAGAATTGAAATATATTTATATAAATATTTATAATATTAACTTTATTATCATTTTATTTTTTTTAATATATTATTTATTTATAATTTATTTATTTATTTATTTATTTATTTATGTATTTATTTATTTATTTATGTATTTATTTATTTATTTATTTATTTATTTATTTATTTATTTATTTATTTATTTATTTATTTATTTATTTATTTATTTATTTATTTATTTTTTATTTATTTATATATTTATTTTTTATTTTAAAAATAGGTTTTCTTCAAGTAATCCATTTGCAAAACAATTGGAAAAAGAAATGTCATTACAGAATGCTAGTAGCAATAATAACAGTATGAATTTCAATAATAACAGTATGAATTTCAATAACAATAGCATGAATTTCAATAATAATAACAGCATGAATTTCAATAATAATAACAGCATGAATTTCAATAATAATAACAACTTAAATTTTAATAATAATAATAATCAAAATCAACAAAATTCAAACAATATATTAGATGATGATCCATTCCGTATTTAAATAATATAAATAATATAGTATCTTATATATATTATCAATATTAAATACTATTTACGAAAATATGCTTAAAAAAAATAAAAATAAAGAACATATAAAAGATAAAATAAAATTAAAAACTAAAAATGAAATAATAGAAAAAACTATTAAAAAATAAAGAAATAAAAATAAAAATAAAAATAAAAACAAATTATAAAAGATAAAGGGAAAATGTAAATATAAAAAAAAAAAAAAAAAAAAAAAAAAAAAAAAAAATTAAAAAAATACTATTAAATATAATATACAAGGATCTAAATTATTCGTATATTTTTATATATATATATTAATAATTATAATTATAGATTTATATATATATATATATATATTTATAAAAAATAAAAATAAAATCATCGTTTATAAGTTTATAAATATCTTTTTACTTATTATGAATATATATATATTAAAAAATATAAATATAAAAAAAATAAGTAAAAATTAATGAATATTATCATAAATATATTATATGTACAAAACCAAAAAGATTATATTATTTGTGAGAAAATAATTACCAAAATAAAATAAAAATATACATTAATTAAATTTATATATAATATACATATAATTGAAAAAGTTTTCAAAATAAAATTAAAAAAAAAAAATAAAATAAACTACAGTTATATTTTACATTTCTATTTTAATTTTTTTTTTTTTACTTATTTTTATTATTAATTTTGAATTTATAATATGAATATTAATTATAATAATAACAATAGCAATATCTTATTTAAAGTAGTATAAAATAGTAATGATTTGATTATAAATATGATTATGTACAATTTAAATAAATATTTATATTATTCTTTATTAATTCACTTGTTTGTTTGTTGTTTATATAAAAAAATTAATTATGTTTTATTTTGCTTTGCTTTGTTTTTTTGTTTTTTGTTTTTTGTTTTTTATTTTTTGTTTTTATAGTATTATATACTTATTGTGGGTTGAGCTTCGGAATTACCCTAAAATTATGTTTATATTTTTTTTTTAATAAATAAAAAATAATTTAATATATATCTTTGTAACTAAACTTTTTATGTATGAATGTTTAATTTAATCATTTACATTTTTTAATTATTTTTTTTATTTCAATTTATTTATTAATTTATTTATTATATAATATTTACCACTGATACAGTTAAAATGTTTGATACCAATCTTGATTTATCATTATCTGACATAGTAATGCCGCGAGTTTCTATTTCTTTAACAGTATCTACAGCTAAACTTACTGCACCGTCCATAATGATTTGTTTAGCTCTATTTTACGTAATTTTCATATTATATAAAATTAAAGAATATAAATATATTTATAATTGACAAATAATAATTAAAAAGTAATAAAAATTATTCTTTATATTTGTTAAATTCATATTTAATATATATATTATCAATGATATTATAACTTACTCCACCATAGCTTTAGCTTGTTGTTTCTTTAACATAATTGATGCTACTTCTTTAGAATAACTTAATTCATTTAATAAAATAGAAATAATTTCTATA
>MCFG01000319.1:77500-83192 GCA_002104895.1 Anaeromyces robustus
TACTAAATGAATACATACCAGGGAAATCTATTTAAAAAAAAAATGAAATAAAATATGTATGCATGTATGTATGTATTATATATATATATATATATATTACATTTATAAATAAATTTTAAAAAATATAAATTTTTAATAAAAACATTTAATAATAATATAGCATTTTATATATTTGAATATAGTTAAATCATATAAATGAGTTTACTTTTAAATAGATTATTCATTTCAAATTTTGTTAAAATTTCATCAGATGTATTAATTAATTTTTCGAATGGATTAATAAGATGATCTATTGAAGATTTTAATGTTTTATTGAAATCAGTTTCTTTTTCAATTAGATTTCCTAATATATATTTAATAGCATTATGATCTGTTGCATTTAACTTCTTATTACGACGCTTAATAGTATTCTACAAAAAATTATTTGAACACAATAAAAATAAAAATAAAATAAAATAAAATAAAAATAAAATAAAATAAAAATAAAATAAAAATAAAATAAAAATAAAATAAAATAAAATAAAATAAAATAAAAATAAAATAAAAATAAAATAAAATAAAATAAAATAAAATAAAATAAAATAAAATAAAATAAAATAAAAATAAAATAAAATAAAATAAAATAAAATAAAATAAAATAAAATAAAATAAAATAAAATATTAATATTAATAATAATATTAATAATAATATTAATAATTAATAATTAATAATTAATAATTTATAATTAATATAATTAATAATAATATAATTAAATAATTTTTATTATTTCATTTGAATTGTTTTTATTATTACCGTTGAGGAAATACCAATATCTTGAGCATTTCTGTTATAATTAATTTAATATTAGTAATAAAAAAATATAAAAATAGATTATAATAATTTAATAAATTAATAATTTTTATTATTATTATTATTATTATTATTATTATTATTATTATTATTATTATTATTATTATTATTATTATTATTATTATTATTATTATTATTATTAATTAATAATAATCATCTAATAATAAAATATATATATATTTATATATATATAAGAAATTTTATATTTTTAACTTACTTATTGGTTAATTTTTCAAATTCATATGTAGCAGCTCTCAATAATTCCAAACTCTAATAAAAACAAATAATAAATTTATTTAAATATATAAATATATAGATATATAATATAATAAAAAATTGTTTAATATTTTTATAAAAATTAATAATATTATGATTTATAATATGAATAAATATATAAAATTACATCTTGTTGAGAAGCATTTTGAGAATTAATTTTATTAATGATATTAGAATATGCCATAATTGTGTCATTGTTGAATTGATGATTATCTTGTTCAGATTCTTCTTTTTTTATTAAAAATTTAAAAAAAAAAAAAAAAAAAAAAAAATGTAAATAAATTTTAAAAAAATGATTTAAAGAAATATAATATTCATCATATATAATATGGAACATAAAGTAATAATTACCTTTATTATTAAAGGATGTATCATTATTAGAGTAACAACCTGAATCTTGATTATTTACTTGATCATAATTATTATTATCATAATAATTATATGTTGTTACATTAGATTGATTAGAATTAACGAATGTTACATTAGATTGATTTGAATCGATGTAACCATTTTGATTATAAATACCAGAATCATATATATTATTATTAATATAATCATAAACATTATCATAAATATTACTATTATCATATTGAAGATAACGAGGATCATTAACATAAGAATCGCCAGATTGAATACGTGCCATTTGTGACGCCTGCATTTGTTGTAATGATGGAATAGATTGCATAGATTGAATAGATGCAATTGGCTGTATAATTGTTTGCATAGATTGAATTGCTTCTGGATTATTAAGAAGAGCTTCATCTAAAATTGGATTATTATCATTATCAAATTGTAATACTTCTAATTGATCCATTCTAAAGGATCCAGTATCTTCTTTAGTAATATTATAACCAAGTAATAAATCATTTTCAGCTTCTGAAACAACAAAAATAGCATCATTTTTTGATGCATCATCACTATCAGCTATAACTCTATAGAATATAGCAAAACCGTTTAATGAATCAATATTATAAATTGGGAATAATCCATTGCATTCTGTTCTACAATTAAAACCAATAGCATATTTTCCTGAAAATTCTGAGATAGAAACAATATCACCAGCTTCCAAATCAATATAAATTTCACCTTCATTTTGATAATTTTTGATACAAATATAATTACCAATAAAATTATCTTTACTATTATCCTCTTCAATCTCTTCATTGTTTTGATATTGATCAGGTTCTTCAACAGCTAGAATTTGGATATAAATATATGGAGATAATCATATTATTAAAATTAAAATAATTTTAATTAAAAAATAAATAAATAAATAAATAAATAAATTATATAATTATATATAAAATATATAATTAAATTATTATTGTTGTTATTTTAATTGTATAAATTATAACAAATATTTATATATATATTATAAGAAAATTAATATTTTTTAATTATATTAAATAATTTTTTATAAGTATTATTAAAATTTTATTTTTCAATAATTCGTTATCTATACTAATAAAAAATTTAAGAATATAAAATATTTAAAAAAATATAAAAAAAAAAAAATAAAAATAAAAAATCAATATATAAAAAGTTAATAAATGTATACCATTATCTGTCATTTCACTATTATTATAATGTTGTCCTTGTAAAAGTGTATTAAACTTATCTTGAAGCATTATTTGTTGTTGTTGTTCAAAAGATAAGTTATCATTATTATTCTCATCATAATAGAAACTTTGCATTTGATTCATATAACTAACATCACTATTGTCTGAATCTATACTATTGATAGTATCAATTGAACCAATTTTAAATGAATTTGAAAGACTTAAACGATTATTATAATTATTTACTTTATTATTATAAGAAGGTGAAGAACGAATACTATTCATTTTATTAATACTATTAGAACTATTAACATATTGTCTTACATTTGATTCAGATTTAGGAGTTAAAGGTGAATTAGATTTTTCTTTGTTATTTCCATTATTCAATTCATCATTATCATAAATATTAGATGGAACATATTTATCTGAATGAGAATCATCAAAGCTAGTTTCTAAACCATCTATATTAATTGACTGTTTAAGAGAAGAACCTTTTCTTAATGTAATATTATTATTACTTTTATCAGTAGAAAATAATGAATCATCGATACTGTCTGTTGAAGGACTTTTTCCTTTATTTATAATTTTTGATTTTTGAGAAACACTCTTTTGATGTATGGAACCATTTTTATTATCATCTTTTTAATATATATTTATATAATTTGTTTTAATTTATAAAAATTATTAATTTTATGAATTTATTAATATATATACATAAAATACAAAATATTTACAAAATTTATATAATAATAATAAAAAAAACTTTAATAAGAATTTTTCAAACCTTTTGGATTAGAAGATAATGTTGAACTTCTAAATAGAGAATCTGAATAAGTATTTAAAGAATAGTTACGAGATAAACTATTTGTATTATCATTTATTTTAAGTTGATTTAATTTAACTTTATTAATTTCATTAATACTATTTATAAGATAGTCATTAAGGCGAACACTATAATCTCTTATTAATTTCATCATAAAACTACCTAATTGATATCTTGAATTACAATAATTATTCCATTCTTCATCTGAAACATCAGAAGCTATTGTTATTATTGAAAAGTTATTAAAATATTTTATTAAATAAAATAAATATATATAATAATCATTAATTATTTTATATTTTATACTTTATATTTTATAATATTTTTATAAGAAAATAATAACAATAATAACTAAGAAACTAACTTCTTTCTTTTTGTTCAATAATAGCAATTTTTGAAGAACTGGCCAAAAGTTGTAACATATAAACACATTTTTCAGGTGTTGCCTATAAAAATTTACATATATGTTTTAATAAAGTTAAATAAATATTTACATTGAATTGAAAAAACAAAAAAAAAAACAAAAAAAAAAAAAAGAAAAAAAGAAAAATAAAATAAAATAAAATAAAAAAAAATAAAATAAAATAAAATAAAATAAAATAAAATAAAATAAAGTAAAATAAAAAAAAAAAAAAAAAAAAAAAAAAAAAAAAAAAAAGAAAAGAAATAAATGATAAATGAAAAATGAAAAATGAAAAAAAAAATAAAATAAAATAAAATAAATATAATATAATTACCAATTCTAACTGATTTTGAATTATTGTTAATTCTTTTAAAAGACTTTCTTGGTTAATGTTTAACATTGTAATAATTAGTTTATTTATAGCTTATATTTAAAAAAATAATTTATTGACACTATTATATTTATTTGTTTATTTTGAGATTATTTTAATAGTTGAATGAATTATTTTAATATTCTTAAATATTTTAAAAGAAATGGGAAAAAAATAATAATTATATATAAATTATATATTATCCTCAAATCTGTATTAAGGCTAAATAAATATAAATATATATATATTAGTATATATATTTTATTATTTTTTATTAATTTACTTAAATATAAAAGTATAAAATTTTATTATTTTTTTAGTAAATAATGGTTTATTATTATTATTATTATTATTATTATTATTATTATTATTATTATTATTATTATTATTATTATTATTATTATTATTATTATTATTATTATTATTATTATTATTATTATTATTATTATTATTATTGTTGTTGTTGTTGTTATTGTTGTTATTACTGTTGTTGCTGTTGTTACTATTACTTATTTATTTATTTTTTTTATTTATTTATTTATTCATTCATTTATTTATTTATTTATTTATTTATTTATTTATTTATTTATAACAATTGATTTATTCTATTCCAAAGCATAATAGTTAATTTATAATAAACAAAATATCATAATTCATTATATATAAATAAATAATTATGTTAAAATATCAATACTATAAGTTTTATTATTCATAGTTTGCAAATGTATATATATATATATTATTTTTGATAGTTGTTTACTAATATATTTGAATGTAACTTATTTTAATATGCTTAAATAATATAAAAAGGAAATCTATTAATTACCAATATAATATATATAATTAGCAATATAATATACTTTTTTGTTTTTATTTTTATATATAATTTTTGTTTTTTAAGTATGAGTATACGATTTTAAATATAAATTGCTAAAACTATTTATACAATTTATAAACATTATATAAATTGTTTCAAATTAATTTATATTGAAAAAGAAATATATGATAAAATAATAAAAAAAGATTATATCTTTCTAGCAAATATATAAATTAATAAAAAATAATTATTATTAATTTATATTATTATCTTTATTATTGTCGCTAAAAGTAAATATAGAATTATATTTTATCATATATTTTTATATTTCTTTTTTTTTTTTTTTTTTAATTATCCTTTAAATAAATATTATTTTTTTAAAAAAAATTATTTTTAATAGTTATATATAAAAAAAAAAAAAGAACTATAGGTAAAAAAAAATGGAAAAGTTTTTTAAATTTGAAAAATATAAAATATATTAATATATATAAAATAAATTAAACATAATATATGAAATATATTGTGTATATATTATAATATATTGTTATATATTGCGTATATATATTGTTTTATTAAATTTATTATTTTTTATTA
>MCFG01000032.1:0-60000 GCA_002104895.1 Anaeromyces robustus
AATATAAAAAAAAATTATATAATTGTATTATGTAAATTTTTTTATAATTATTATTATTATTATATAATTATATTATATTATATTATATTATATTATATTATATTATATTATATTATATATATTATTAATCCTATAATAATGGTAATAAATAAACTTTTTAAAACAATATTAATTATAATACAAATACTAAATAATTAAATTTTATAATAATATTAACTTATATTAAATATGAATAACCTTAATTTTTTATTTATACAAATTAATTTTAATTTATTATGAAAAACCAAAATGTTTTATATTAAATGTTTTAATTATCATTCGTTACGTCACATAAACTATATAAAAAAATATTATTTTAGTTATTTATTTATATATTTTATTTATACTTTTTAATAGTAATATATTAATATTCTTAATTTATAATCGTTATATATCAAAATATTATTTAAATAACCTATTAATATATTATTTGATAGATTATATGATTATAATATATTTTAATTAAATGTATGAATGTATGACAATAATTTTTTATTATTTATATAATTATATATATATTAAAATTATTGTGTAATTGAAAATAATGTCTAGAATTTCATATTATATAATATTTAATATATTTAACCTTTACTATTGACAATTTTCAATAGTAAAATAAAATATATAAATACTGATAAATTTACAATAAAATTTTTTCTTTGAAAAGAATATTTTAAAATTTATTACTTAATTATTGTTTTGTATTAAAATATATTTATTTTAAATAAATATATTTATATAAAAGAATTAAAATTATATTCTATTTACAATTTCCTTAATATTATAATAATTTATATAGCTTAATTATATTATAATATTAATTGGATAGTAATAGTTTCTATTTGTTCAATTTTAAAAATAAATAATATAAATAATAATATTGTATAAATTAAATAATAATAAATTAATAAAATAAAATAAAATAAAATAAAATAAAATAAAATAAAATATAATAAATATAATAAAATATAATAAAATAGAATAAAAAAAAATAAAATAAAATAAAATAAAAAAGTAAAGTAAAATAAAATAAAATAAAATAAAATAAAATAAAATAAAATAAAATAAAGTAAAATAAAATAAATAATTTATATTTTTTTACTTTTTTTTTTTTTTTTTTTTTTTTTTTTCTATTTAAGGTATAACAGAATTAGTAAACAATATTTAAAAATTGAAAATCAATTGCAAAGTTCTTTTAAAAATTTTCATTAAAACTTAAACGCAATAATAAAAAAAGCTGTTATATAAATATTACATATTTATTAAAGGATTCTTCAAAATTTAAAAATGGTAATAATTTTTAATTTGTAGTATATATATATATATAATTTTAAATAGTTTATTTGCTTTTTTTTTTATATATTATATTATATTTTATCTTTATATTCTTAATAATATTATCATATTATAATACTATGTAATATTCAATAATAATAAGGGCAACTATTTAAATCAGCTGAAAGCACTTCTAAAGAGAAACTTTCTTTTGAAGAAAGCTTCAAAATCTCAAATTATTGGAGAAATTATATTTCCATTATATATAGTTTTTATGACTTGTAAGTATATAATATATAACATAATTTTTTTTTTTTTTAATACGAAAATTTTAGTAATAATTTTTTATTTGCAATATTTTTACTTTTTTTTTTTAAAAAAATATAAAATATAAAATAATATATAAAATAAAACAATAATATAATAATATAATAATATAATAAAAGATTTAACATCTAAAATTTCAAGTCCTGAAACATATGAAAAAGCTGATCCAACTCCAACACAAGATATAAAATCTATTTTTGATGTATATTCAACTTTTTTAAGTGATAAAGTTCCAACAATTGGTTTTGTTTTACCAGAAAATAGTCAAGATAAATCAATTATTAATAATATTATGGACAATGAATTATTCACGAATTCTACAATAAAATTTGAACCTCAAGAATTTTCAAATGAAAAAGCAATGAATGATTTTAATAATGATTATAATAATTTCCTTCTTGCTGGAATTATTTTTGAATCTAATGATTATCTTCAATATACTCTTCGTGTAAATGGTACAAATACTCCAGATCCAAATTCAGATCCAATAATAAATTATGCTTTAGGTCGTTATCAAGCTGAAAGTTCAGGAACACAAGCAGATAAATATTTAGCAGTATTTTCACCAATACAAACAGCAGTTGATCAAGCAATCATTCGTTTAAAAACAAATGATAATACATTTACAATGAAGCATTCTTTTGGTAAATTAGGTAAAGCTCCAAGTAAGTACTCTTCAGGTGAATCTGGAAATAATAATGGATTATATATTGGATTACTTTTTATGATGCCTATGAGTATTATTGTTATGAATATTGTTAAAGAAAAAGAAGATAAAATTAAAGATGGTTTATTAATGGCTGGTGTTCATCCAACTCTTTTCTGGCTTTCTTGGATAATTTTATATGTAGTTATTATTTTTATTACAGTTGCCATTATTATCGTTTTTTATGTTGTTACTAAAACTTATTCATTCATTAATCCAATTATCTTCTTCATTGCTTTATTCTTATATGGTATAAGTTGTATATGTGCCTCATTTGTTTTTACTACATTCTTTAATAAGACAAAAACTGCTGGTACTACTATTATTCTTTTTGTATTATTTTTCAGTTTTTTGAATTTCCTTAATTCAACCCTTTCTGTAGGAATAAGGAAAATTATATCTATATTCCTTTCTCCAGTTTCAATTGGTTCTTTTATTTATGAAGCTGAAAACATGAGAAGTCGTCTTATTAATCTTAATTTCAACAATCTTTTCTCATCAAATCCTGGTTTCTTTTTATTAATGTTACTCGTTAATATTGCTATTTATTTCATAATAGCTGTATATTTAGATACTTTGTCAGTTAAAGAATTCTCATCAAAAAAAGCAATAAATGAATTAAAGTCTGAAGATAACGTTAATTATCAAAGGGATATTCAAGAGGATTTCAATGCTAGAAATAATGAAAAGTGTAGAGTTGAAGTTAATGAAGTATATAAGATTTTCAATAAAAAAGATAAATCTAATAAGAAATCTAAGAAAAATAGATTTTTAGCTGTTAATGATGTCAGTTTTAAAGTTTATCAAAATGAAATTTTTGCTATTTTAGGTATGTATATATTATATATATAATTTATATAAATATTTTTCAATAATATTTAAAATAAAATAAAATAAAAAAAAAATTATTATTATTAATGAACATTATAACATTATATTAATATTATAACATTATATTAATATTATAACATTATATTAATATTATAATATAATATTAATTATATTATATACTATATTATTATATTTCAAATTTATAATATTAATTTATTTTATTTTATTATTTATTTATTTATTTATTTATTTATTTATTTATTTATTTATTTGTTGTAACATTCAATTATATTAAATTTATTAATTAAAAAAAGGTCATAATGGTGCTGGTAAAACCACGCTTATTAATATTATGGTTGGTCTTTTAAATGCTAGTAAAGGTGATGTTTATTTTGATGGTATGAATATTTCTTCCAATAAAAATAAAACTAAAATTCGTGAAAAGTTTGGAGTTTGTGCTCAAACCAATATTATTTATGATCAATTAACAGTCGAAGATCATATTAACTTCTATGCAGGATTAAAAGGTGTTACTGTAGATGTTGATGAAATTTTAAGAGAAATAGATCTTGTAGGTAAAAAGAATACTAAAGCCTCTAAATTAAGTGGTGGTCAAAAACGTAAACTTTGTATTGGTATGGCATTAATTGGTAATCCACAATATATTTTCTTAGATGAACCAACAACTGGTTTAGATCCACTTTCAAGAAGAAAGATTTGGGAATTATTATCAAAACATAAGGAAGGAAAAGTTATTTTCCTTACTACACATTATATGGATGAAGCTGATATTCTTGCAGATCGTAAATTAATTCTTAATAAAGGTAAAATCCGTTGTCTTGGTACAAGTCTTTATCTTAAGAATCATTTTAATATGAGTTATAATTTAGATATTGAAACTAAAGATAAAGATTATGTTAATAAATTGGTTCAATCTTATCTTCCAGAAGCAACTTACATTGAAAATCCAGAAAATTCAATAAACAATAATGAAGTTCAATGTCATACCTGGAAATTACCATTAAATACTTCTTCAAGATTCTCGTCTCTTTTAAATGAATTAGAAAATCAATCAGGAAGTAATAAACTTATTCAAAAATTTGCTTTATCTATGCCAACTCTTGAAGAATTATTTATTCGTTTAGAAGATGATAGTATTGATAATGAAGATCAAAATAATCGTGATATTGATGGTAATAAGCATATACTTGATATGAATGATGATAAACTACCAAAATTAAAACCAATCGAAAAACCAAGCAAATTATCTATTCTTATTAATCTTATTAAATATAGATTAAAAATTTTCTTAAAGGATAAAGGATTTGCATTTAATTCAATATTAACACCTGTAATTGTCACAGGTGTAATGTTATTTTTATATTCTAAACTTATAAATCAATTAACTAATCAAACCTACAATGCTAAAGAACTTTCTGCATCATCTATTTATAGTGATACTATTATTAATATTGATTCTCAATCAAACATTAAACTTCCAATGAGTGGTGTTAAAACGTCATCATTATCATTAAATGAAATTAAAGATCCACAATATGGTGAAGATTATTACCTTTCATCCATTAACGTCCAAAATATGAATAATAATTATTACTTTAGTACTAATTATAATGATACAATGACTCATTCTGTTCCAGCAACTATTAATGCTATTAGTAATTCAGTTCTTGAATCTAAAAATGTTAATGGAAAAATTATTATGAAATCATATCCATATGAAGTAAAAATCAATATTACTTCTATAATATTATTATCTCTTTGTGGTTTCTTTATTTCTTATAGTATTGTTTCATGTCTTAGTAAATTCGGATCATTAGCTGTTCGTGAAAGAGTTAATCAATTATTACAACAACTTCAATTGAATGGAGTTTCAAGAATGAATTATTGGCTTTCTAGTTTTATTACTGATAATTCACTTTTCTTATTAACTGCTCTTTTAATTATATTAGTTGGTATTGCTGTTAAATTTGAACCGTTATATGATCTTAAAGTTCTTGTTGTTATGGCTATTGGTATTCTTATATGGAGTATCCCTTCTATGATCTATCAATATGTTTTAAGTTTCTTATTTAAAAAGGAAGACACAGCATTTTCTATGCTTGGTATAGTTAATATGTATTCAATATTGATTGGTTACATTGTAGGATTAGTGATTGATCAAGCACTTGGTAATAATGTCGTTGAAAATCTTATTTTAGGTAAAGGTTTATGTAGTATGACATCCATTTTATTTAATATCTTATTTACTATATTATTCCCACCATATGGTTTATTGGTTATTTTAAATTCACTTTTCAATATAAAAATGTATAATGTCATGATTAATTATGACATGAGTTTCAGTAATATATTTAAATTCACAAATGGTATTACTCCAATTCTTATTACTCTTATAGTTATCGCATTTATTTATTTCGGTCTTTTAATTTTCATTGATAAAAAGGTTAATCAAACTAATAAGAGTGATATTCATGAAATACCACGAGATATTCTTCGTAGTCATGAACAAAAGTTAAGAGAAGGTGATAGTGATGTTTATCAAGAATTTGAATATATTAAGAACCATGAAAAGGAATTACCAGTAAGTGTTTATCATCTTAGTAAGGAATATAAAGCCAATGTTAGTAATCTTGATAAGGAAAAGAAGGAAGAAATTGAAAATAGACATCCAGACTTTGTTAAATTTGGTGATATTCATAAATCTTTAATTACTGAGAAATTAGTTAAAACTGCTGTAGAAGATGTTAGTTTTGGTGTTAGAAATCATGAATGTTTTGGTCTTTTAGGTCCAAATGGTGCTGGTAAATCTACCACTTTAAATACTATTACTTCAACTATTCCACAAACTACAGGTAAAATTTGTTTTGATGGTATTGAAACCCATTTAGCTCGTTTAGGTGAAATTTCAATGGGATATTGTCCTCAAAATGATATTCTTTGGAAAGAATTAACCTTACGTGAACATATTGAATTCTTCCTTAGTATTCGTGGTTATAAAGGTAATGACGTTAAAGAATATGCTACACAATATATTAATGCTGCTGGTTTAGAAGATCATCAAAATAAGCGTGTGGATGATTTAAGTGGTGGTACAAAACGTAAACTTTCAATTTTGATTGCCATTTGTGGTTATCCTAAACGTATTTTATTAGATGAACCTACTGCCGGTATGGATCCTTCTACTCGTCGTTTAGTCTGGAATATTATTGAAAAGACTAAAGTCATGAATGATTCCGCTTTAATTATGACAACTCACTCTATGGAAGAAGCTGAAAACTTATGTGACCGTTTAGCTATTTTAGTTAATGGACGTTTAACATGTATTGGCTCACCAGAACATTTAAAGATGAAATATGGTGATAGTTATGTTTTAGAATTACAATCAAAATATTTGGGTAAATTCCATCAAGAAATTGTTGAACGTGGTCAACTTTTCGGTAATAATACCTATACAATGGAAAAATCATCTTCTGAACGTGCCAAATATGAAGTTAAAATGACTAAAAATATTGGACAAGTTTTTGAAATTATGGAACGTTGTAAATCTCAAGGTTTTGTTACAGATTATAGTTTTAGTCAAACATCTTTAGAACAAGTATTTATTAACTTTGCTAAACAACAAGTTGAAACTCAAGATAATTAAAAAGTAAAATAGAGAGGAAGAAAAAAAAATATAGAACAAATATTTTTATTAACTTTACTAAACAATAAGTTTGAAAGTTCAAGATAATTAAAAAGTAAAATAGAAAAAAAAACAATAAAGAAGTAAAAAAAAAAAAAAAAAAAAAAAGGATTAAAGAAATTTAGATAATAATAAAAAAATTTTATATTTAAAATTTAAAGAAAAAAAATTTTTATTCTTTATTATTAATTTTTTTATAATTTTATAATATAGAATATAGAAATATTATATATTATAAAATTAAAATTTATTTATAAAACATATATTATATTATATATGTATTATATTACATATATGTATTGTATTATATATATATGTTTTATATATATTTAATGTTCTTTTTTTTTTTTTATATTTAAATTAGATCTTTTATATAGCTATAATAATTAAATTAAAGATAAAAAATATAAAATAAATTATAAATATAATTAAAATTACATAAATTATCTTATTAATATATTTTTTTTTTTATATTTTTTAGATTTTACATACAAAAAATTTATAAATTTTTATTAATACCAAATTAAATAAATTTGAATATATTAATAAAAAAAAGCAAAAAAAAAAAAAAAAAAATCAAAAATTATATATTAATATTATATTTTATTATAAATAAAATTATTATCATTAATTAATAAAATTTATAAAATATTTAATTTAAATCATTATTAATTAAAAATAAATGATTTATTTTTATTTATTTATTTATTTATTTATTTGTTTATTTGTTTATTTATTTATTTATATATTTATTTAATACAATTATTTAATATCAGAATGATATACAGTATTCCTTATAAAATTATAAAAACAATCTACTTAATTCAATCTTTTAGAAAATTAGTTAAACCTGAAAATTTATCTCTATTTCTTATTTTTTTTATATTACAATTGATTCATAATATTTTTGTATCCATTAGAATATATATTATATTATGTATAATGTATACGCCATAATTTAATAAATGATAATATACTTGTAATTTTTTTATATTATTTAAATAGCCTTATCATTATTTAATATTATACAAACACAAACGGTTTTAAATCATAAAAAACAATACAATAAAAAAAAAATAGTATTAATTAAATTTTAATACATTTTATGTACGAATTGTGTGCTATAAAAAAAAAAAAAAAACTTTATATACATTTTTTTTAATAGTTAAAATATAACATTTTTATTTATTTATTTATTTATTTTTACTTTTACGTATTTTTTATTATTTATTATTTATTTATTTATTTATTTATTTATTTATTTATTTATTTATTTATTTATTTATTTATTTTTACTTTTATGTATTTTTTATTATTTATTATTTATTATTTATTTATTTATATTATTTATTTACATTATTTATTTATTTATATTATTTATTTATTTATTTTGCTTTATTTATTTAATTTTGTTCACTAAATTTTTGTAATTGATAAATTAATAATAAATTAATTAATTATTATTAATCCAATTAATTCTATTATTGTAAAGTACAATCAATATAATATATAAATAAGGAAATAAAAGGATGTTGCGGTAATCATAATTAATGCATTAGTCATAAAATTTCATTTGGGTATAAACAATATTAATAAAAATAATAAAAATATACTATTACATATACAATAAAAATTTTTTTTTGGTTCTTTCAAGACATTTTTTTTTCTAAAGTTTTTTCAATTAATTTTAGAAATTTTACAAAATATTTTAATCATAAAAAATATGATATTTATTTCTTAATTTGAAATACTATGATAATAATAATAGTAATAATAATAATAATAATAGTAATAATAATAATAATAATAATAATAATAATAATAATAATAATAATAATAATAATAATAATAATAATAATATAAATAATAGTAATAAAAACGATAAGAATAAAAAGAATATGAATAATAATATATAATGAGTACATATATATATTTTTTTAAGAACATAACATAATATAATATAATTAATAATATATTAATTATTGAAAATTTAATTATGTATTTTTAACAAAAAAAAAAAAAAAAAAAAAAAAAAAAAAAAACAAAAACAAAAACAAAAACAAAAAAATATATATAAATATATATTAAATCAATATCCAAAAGGTATTGAATTAATATATTAATAATTATATTGAATGTAGTACAAAAATTTTTTATACATTTTTAATTAGTTTTAAAATATATTAATTTTATAATAGATTAGGGACGAATTAATTAATATACAAATATATCATAACGGTTATTTTTGAAATATATATAAGAACATAATCCGTTTAAATATTCTAATTTTTTTTTTTTTTATTAAATTTATGACATATTTTTTTATTTCATTAATTAATTAAAATATCAAAAATGAATAAATGTAACTAATTTTCATTAAAAAAGAAATTGGAAAATCAAAAAGTAGAATGAATAAAAAAAAGAAAAAATAATAAAATAAAATAAAAATAAAGGAAAAAACTAAAAAGGACTGTTATGTAAATATAATAAAATATAAAAATTAAATATTATTCAGTAAATGAAATATATACCAGATAATATTATATTACTATAAATTGACCATAACCAATAGTAAAACAATTTAAACAATAAAAATATCAATAAAAACCAATACTAGAGAAATAAATTAGCAACTAAAATAATAATAAATAATTTAAACGATAATTGTATCAATAATACTATCAATACTAGAAAAATAAATAAACAAATAATAATATAATAAAAGAAAATGGTAGAAATGATAATATAATTTATACTTTTAATATTATTATTAACTTATATTATAATTATTTTTATTATTAAAAGGAATTATAATAAATTATGTATTTATAACAACGATAATAAATAAAATAACTTAAAATTTATATATTAATATATATGTTGTAGGGCGATTATATTAATCAATTGAAAGCACTAATAAAAAGAAATATTCTCATAAAAAAGGCATCCAAGTTACAATTGCTTGCTGAAATTTTTTTCCCTGTATATATGATATTATTAATATGTAAATATTAAAAATATTTATAAAAGAATAGATAATATTTAATATATAATATATAATAATAATAATAATAATAAAATTAATTGTATTTAACTTATTAACAATACTATATTAAATATATATATATATATATTATATATTTAAAATTAAAGATTCACTAAATTCAAATTCAGAAGTTAAACAATATGAACAATTAAGTCCAACAAAAGCTGTAGATTTAGAACAAATTTTTATAAATAATCCAACTTTATATACAAATAAAATCCCAACAATTGGTTTTGTTTTACCAGAAAATAATCAAGATCAAACCATTATTAATTATATAATGCAAAATGAATTATTTATGACGTCACCTGTAAAAATTGAATCAATATTATTTAATAATAAAAAAGAAATGGATGAATTCATTGATTCTACTTCTACTAATACCACTATTACTTATAATAATAATAATAATAATAATAATAATAATTATAATAATATTAATAATGATAATAGATTTCTTATAGCAGGTATTATTTTTGAAACAAATGATTATTTACAATACACTCTTCGGATTAATAGTTCTTATGTACCAAATCCAAATTCAGATCCAATAATGAATTATAGTTTAACTCGGTATAAAATTGAACTTCAAAATTATGCACTGGCTGATCAATATTCTCAATTATTTTCACCAATACAATCAGTAATTGATCAAACTATTATTAGTTTAAAATTAAATGATAATTCATTTACAATGAAATATCATCTTGGTAAATTAGGTAAAGCACCATGTGAATATTCATTAAAGAATAAAGTTGCAGAAGATGAAATAAATTCATTTATATGTTTACTTTTTATAGTTCCTATTTATTTAATTGTAATGAATATTGTTAAAGAAAAAGAAAATAAAATTAAGGAATGTTTATTAATGGCTGGTGTACATCCAACACTTTTTTGGCTTTCATGGTTATTCTTTTATATGATTATTATTTTTTTAATTTCTTTATTGACTACTCTAATATTTCAATATTTTAAATCATTTAATAATAATATTCATCCTGTAATATTATTTTTAGCTTTATTTTTATATGGTTTAACTTGTTGTTGTTTTGCCTTTATTTTTACTACTTTTTTCAATAAAACTAAGACAGCTGGTACTGTTGTATGTTTTATTGCAATGATATTTAGTTTTTTAAATATGGCAAATTCATATATTGATCTTAAAATAAGAAAAAATCTTTCAATTTTTATGTCGCCAGTAACAATGGGTTCATTTATGTATGAAACTGAAGAAATGAAAAAACAATATATCCAAATTTCTTTCAATAATATTTTTACAAGCAATGCTGGATACTTTCTATTGATGTTAATTGTAAATCTTGTTCTTTATTTTATATTAACATTATTTTTAGATAATGTATTTTCTGGTGAAAGTAATAATTATTTCTTTGGTACAGGAAAATTCAATAAAGATTTTCAATCAAATGATAAAACAAATTTTCATAATGATATACAAGAAGATTTTAATGCCAGAAATAATGAAAGATGCAGAGTAGAAGTAAATCAAATATATAAAGTATTTAAAAAGAAAAATAGTAATAATATAATAAGTAGCCTTTTTAAATCTAAAAATGATAAAAAAAATGATTTTTTTTTAGCCATTGATGATGTTAGTTTTAAAGTTTATCAAAATGAAATATTTGCTATTTTAGGTATAATTATATTAAATATATATATATTTCACATATGAGATATAAATTAAATATAAATTATATATTAGATTATATTTAATAATAATAAAATAATAATTATAATAATAATAATAATAATAATAATGAGTAAATAAATAAATAAATTAAAAATAAATAAATAATACATAATAAATGACAATTAATAATAAATAATAAATTTACTTATTGATTGTATATATATTATATAATTAAAAGGACATAATGGTGCTGGTAAAACTACACTTATTAATATTATGGTAGGTCTTTTAAATGCTAGTAAAGGAAATGTTTACTTTGATAGAAAAAATATTTTAAGCAATAAAAATAAAATTCGTGAAAAGTTTGGAGTTTGCACACAAAACAATATTATTTATGATAAATTAACAGTCGAAGATCATATTAACTTCTATGCAGGATTAAAAGGTGTTAAAGTGAATATTGATGGAATTTTAAGAGAAATAGATTTAATAGATAAAAGAAATTATAAAGCTTCAAAATTAAGTGGAGGTCAAAAACGTAAGCTTTCTGTTGGTATGGCATTAATAGGTAATCCACAATTTATTTTTTTAGATGAGCCTACAACAGGATTAGATCCACTATCAAGAAGAAAAATATGGGAATTATTAATGAAACAAAAGAAAGGAAAAGTTATTTTTCTTACTACACACTATATGGATGAAGCTGATATTCTTGCAGATCGTAAATTAATTCTTAATAAAGGTAAAATCCGTTGTCTTGGTACAAGTCTTTATCTTAAAAATCATTTTAATATGAGTTATAATTTAGATATTGAAACAAGAGATAGAGAAAAAGTTCATCAAATAGTACAAACTTATCTTCCTAAAGCAATTTATATTGATAATCCTGATAATATTGGAGGTGGAAGAACAATAGAAGGAGAAAGAGATATTCAAACCCATACTTGGAAATTACCATTAAGTACCTCTTCAAAGTTTTCAGTTCTTTTAAATGAATTAGAAAAACAATCTGGTAATCAGCAATTAATTAAAAAATACGCTTTATCTATGCCAACTCTTGAAGAATTATTTATACGTTTAGAAGATAATGATATTGATGATGATAATAATGACAAAAGTATTTTCAAGAATTATTATAAAAATAATAATCAATATACCAATAGTATTAATAATAATTATAATATAATGAATAATAATAATTATAATAGTAATTATTATCTTAATAAAATTGTTAATAATAATATTAATACTAATAATTTTAATTTTAACAATTATAATTATAACAACAACAACAACAACAATAATAATAATAATAATATAAGAAATGAATATCTTCAACATTTAATACCAATAGATAAAGATGAATTACCGAATTTAAAAAAAGTTAAAAAACCATCACAATTCACCCTTATTTATCAATTTGTTAAATATCGATTAAAAATATTTTTAAAAGATAAAGCGTTTGCATTCAATTCCATTGTAACTCCAGTAATTTTAATGGTTATATTTTTAATTTTTATTGAAAAAATGTTATATAAATATAATGATAAATCTTTAAATCCTAAAATAATATCTTTACCTAATCTTTATTATAATACTTATTTAAATTATGATTCACAATCATCTATTTTACTTCCAATACATAATAATGAAACTTTTATACCATTAGAACAAATTCAAAATCCAAAAGTTGAAGAAACCTATTATATGGCTTCAATTAATATTAAAGTTATAAATAATTATAATCAAAATAGTAGTATTGTTAATATTATTAATAATAAAGATAATAATTTTAATACAAATAATCATAATATTGTTAATAATAATAATTATGATATTCAAATTCATTATAATGATACCATGACTCATGCTTTACCGGCGTTATTTAATTCTATCAGTAATGCAATTCTTTCATCAAAATATATCAATGAACGTATTATTGTGAAATCTCAACCATTTGAACAACAAAAAGAAAATTTAATTTCAATTCTTTTATTATCAATAGCGGGTGTAATAATTAGTTATGGTTTTGTTTCTTGTCTTGGTAAATTTGGTTCATTAGCTGTACGAGAAAGAGTAAATCAATTATTACAACAACTTCAATTAAATGGAGTTTCAAGATTGAATTATTGGCTTTCTTGTCTAATAAGTGATAATATACTTTTCATTTTAAGTTGCGTTTTAATATTATTAGTTTGTGTTATAATAAAATTCGAACCTTTATTAGATGTAAAGATTTTAATAATTATATTTGTTTGTTTATTAATATGGAGTATTCCAGCTATTTTATATCAATATATACTAAGTTTTCTTTTTAAAAAAGAAGAAACCGCTTTTTCTTTAATTGGATTAATAAATGTTATAACTATTAGTATTGGATTTATGGTTTCCATTTTTCTTTCAGAAAGTTTTCAAAACAAACCGAATTTATTACATTTTTTAAATATATTAATAACAAGTATTTCACCTTCATATGGTATTTATATCATTTTAAATTCCCTTTTCAATTTGAAAATGAAAAATGAATTAACCCATACTGATAATCTTAATATGAAAAATTTAATAAAAATGGAAAATGGTATTAGTCCTATATTTTTTATTTGTATAAATTTAATTTTTATTTATTTTTTCATTTTATTTTTATTAGATAAAAAAAGGAATCAAACTAATAAAAAAGATATTTATAGTATACCTCCTAATATTCAGTGTAATTATGAACAAAAATTAAAATTTGATGATGAAGATATTTATAATGAATTTTTATATGTTCAGTTAAATGAAAAGAAATTACCAATAAGTGTTTATCATCTCAATAAAGAGTATCAATTATCTAATTCTTTAATAGAGAAAAAGGAGAAGGAAAGAAAAGTTTCAATGAAAACTAATTATGGAGAAATTCATCCATCAGTTATAACAGGTAAGTTAGTTAAAACGGCTTTAGAAGATATTACTTTTGGAATTAGAAAACATGAATGCTTTGGACTTTTGGGTCCAAATGGTTCAGGTAAATCAACTACTTTAAATACCATTACTTCAACTATTCCACAAACTACTGGAAAAATATGTTTTAATGGAATTGAAACGTATCTAGCAAATTTAAGTGAAATTTCTATAGGATATTGTCCTCAAAATGATATATTATGGAAAGAATTAACTTTACGTGAACATTTAGAGTTTTTCCTTAGTATTCGTGGTTATCATGGAAAAGAAGTTAAGGATTATGCAACACAATATATTAATGTTGCAGGATTAGAAGAACATCAAAATAAACGAGTAAAAGATTTAAGTGGTGGTACAAAACGTAAATTATCACTTTTAATTGCCATTTGTGGTTATCCTAAGCGTATTTTATTAGATGAACCCACTGCAGGTATGGATCCTTCAACACGACGATTAATTTGGAATATTATTGAAAAAACAAAATTAATGAATGATTCAGCCGTTATTATAACAACTCATTCAATGGAAGAAGCAGAAAATTTATGTGATCGTTTAGCTATATTAGTAAATGGACGTTTAACATGTATTGGCTCCCCAGAACATTTAAAAATGAAATATGGTGAAGGTTATATTTTAGAATTACAATCAAAATATTTAGAACAATTTCATCGAGATATTATTGAACAAGGACAACTTTTTGGTAATAATATTTATACCTTAGAAAAATCATCATTTGAACGTGCTAAATATAAAGTTAAAATGACTAATAATATTGGACATGTTTTTGAAGTTATGGAACAATGTAAAACTCAAGGTTTAGTCATAGATTATAGTTTCAGTCAAACTTCATTAGAACAAATATTTATTAATTTTGCTAAAAATCAAGTTAATTCAATAAATTAAATAATTAAAAAAAAATAAAAAATAAAAAAAAATTAGAAATATTAAAATATTATAGCGACATTAATATAAAAATACAGATTAGTATTTAATTATTATAAATTATATTCTATTAAAAAAATGTATATATAAACAATGCAAATTATATTTTCTTTTAATTTTTTTTATATTTATTTATTTATTTAATATCTAAGAGTAATCATGTATTATATATTGTTCTTTTTATTATATATATATTCATCTTTAAATGTATATACATATATATTTAACTATATTTTTTTTTTTTAGATTTCATTTTATTATTATAAACTTTTAATATTTAATCCTTTATTAGAATAATATTATAATTAGAAAAATTAAAAAATGTCAATGTATATAATGCCAATATATATATAGTATATATATTATATATATATACAATAATGTTATTGAATAGTTAAGCATTTAAAACAATAATATTAATTATAAATATAAAAATGTTATTATATGAAATAGTATAAAGTTTCTTCAGAAATATATTAATTAATTTTTCAATAAAACAAAGATTTGATTTAATAAAAATATATATATATATAAATAAAATAAGAAAATAATTGATATATTTAATATCCAAACATTATAATTAATTTTGTATATTTTTTTAAAAAAAAAAAAAAAAAAAAAAAAAAAATGGATACATTAATTTTTTTTTTTTTGACTTGTATTTTTCTTATTTGCTTATTTATATGCTATGCTATATGCTATAGGAAGGGAAAAAATTTATATTAAAAACTTAAAAATGTTTTTTTTTTTTAAAAAAAATTTTTTTTATAATTAAATCTTATTTAAAATTAGAAACTTAGAGCCTAATTTAACGGTTAACGGTTAAAATTTTTTTAAAAAAAATACAAAATATTGAATAATTTTTTTTTTTTACTTTTATTGAAAGGGGAAAATTTTATATTTTTTTTATATAATAAAATTTAAATATTATTAAGTTTTTTTTTTTTTTTTTTTTTTTTTTTTTTTAAAAAAATGAACAATAAGAAACAGAAATTCCATATAAATGTTAATATTTAAAAATGAAAAAAAGACTACTAATGATAATTTAATAATAAATATATTATAATAATTTAAATGAAAAAAGAAACAGAAATTCCATATAAATGAATATATACAAAATCAAAAGATGACTAATGACATATATTCTAAAACATTACAAATGAAACATTTATTTCTTTATTTATTATTGATTTATTATACAAATATTTTTAAATTTATATATATATATTGTTATTTTTATTTTATATTTATTTATTCATATAAATTATATATTTTAATATTTCAAAAAGTATTTTTTTTTTTTTTTTTGAAATAATATAAAAATTTAAATTATAATATTTTAAATTATTAATAATAAGAATATTAAAGTTTTTTTTAAAAAAAATAAAACAATAAACAAAAAAGTAATATTATTAATTATTAAACTATGAGGCGTTTTTTTTTTATTATATATTTTTAAAACTTTCGTTTTAATTCTTATTTTATTAATAGTTTATTTTTTATTTTTTTTTTTTTTTTTTTTTTTGTTAATTAAAAATAATTTTAATTAAATTTAAAGTATATTTAGTTCCATTACAGAATTTTCATTCATATAAAGCTTCTTTATAAATAATAATATATTATTTATGTTATTTCATATAAAGTTTTTTAACATATAATTAAACAAAATATTGAAACATAAATTTTAAGGTCAAAAAGTTAATTTTTTTAAAAGGAATTAAGCTTTTTAATTATACTATTATATTAGACAATTTATTAAACTTTTTTTATCGTTTAATTATGTATTATTCTTTTTTTAAAAAAAATATTTGTTTTATTTAAAAAAAGATAATACTTTTTTTAAAAAACATGCCGCAAAATAATAAAAATATTTAATTAAATTTTATCTATTTTTTTTTCTTTTATAATAATAATAAAAAGAAATCCCAATTTCTTTTTTTTTTTTGTTAAGGTTTTAGAAATAGCTACTGTAAATGATATATTAAATTTTAAATCATAAATGTATTGTTATCAAATAAATATATATTATTTTATTAAAAAAACTAATTTTAATTTTGTATTTCCATAAAAGTAATACGTGTAAAATAAAAAAAAAAAAAAAAAGACAATTTTTAATAATTTCTTTCTGATTTTTAAAAATTAATTCTTTAACATATTAATATTCTTATTTAATTTCAATATTTTATTCTAAATTGTAAAAAGAAAAAAAAAAGATAATAAATATAATATAATTTATAAAAGAAACTTTAAATAATAATAATAATAATAAAAATAGGAGGTGTATGGCATTGTATAATACTGATGTATAATTCTACATTTAATTTTATTTTATTTTATTTTATTTTATTATTTTTTCCTTATTTTTAAACATATATGTTTAAAATATTAAAAAAAAAGGCAATTCACTCATATATATCATAAAGGGATGTATAAAGTATTATAAAATATATATATATTTATATTTATTTTTCATAATTTAATTATATATTATATAAAAAGTTTTTTTTATATTTTCCATTATTAAATGTAACAAATTTCCCTTTTATTATCATATTTTTTTATTAAATAAAAAAAAAAGATATAAAAAAAATAATTAAAAAAAATTAATTAAAATAATCACCATAAATGGTAAAAATTCATTTACTATTTATGATTCTTTATTCCCTACCATATTATTATTATTATTAATACCATTTTTTTTAAATTAAAATTTTAAAATTCTTGTGTTTTTCAATTTTATTACTAATTTGATGTTAATTCTTATTTTCAATTTTTATATTTTATTTATTTTTATTTATTTTATATTTTTATTTATTTTTATTTTTTTATTTTTATATATTTATTTTTAATTAATCCATTCCAAAACTATAATTTAAATAAAAAATGAGGTTGAATTATTATAATAATTTGAAATACATTATACATTAAATTCTATTATTATTTATTCTTTTTCTTCTTTTTTAGTTTATATTTTTCTATATATATTTTTTTATAAAATACAAATTATATATAACTATTTTTAGTAGGAGTTCACTTAAATATATACATTTATGTAGGAATTTTTATTATTTTTATTATGTTTTTTAAAAAAAATATTTTTAAAAAATATTATCAATGTTTATATTTACATGTACAATATATATTGCATAAGACATAACAAAAAAAGATTTTTTTTTTTAAAAAATTCTTTTAAATTTTAATTCTTTAAATATTTTCTTTATTAAAATATATATATATATGATTTCTAATTATTCATATAATATATTAAATTTTATAAATTATATAATTTAAAAATAAAAATAAAAATGCTATTTTTATTAAAAAAAAAATATTTACCTATTAATAACATTTTTAATTTTATTACGTCAAAAATTTTTTTATGATTTATATTATTAATATTTGTTATTATAATAGTTATATATAGTTGCTTTATATGGATAAATTTAAAATTAATAAAGAATCACCTAATTAATGAATTAATTTATGCATGTTCGTATAATACAAAGAAATTTTTAATAATATTAAAAAAAAAGGGAAAAAGTTTTAAAAGATTTTCATAATATAAAATCTATAAATAAATACTTTAAAGAAAATGATAAAATTTATAAATTATAATAAATTATTTTATTATAAAATATTTTAATAGAACGGTTGATATTGTTAAAAACAATATATATATTTTCTATATTTAATTAATAAAATAAATAAAATGAATAAAGAAAAAACCTTTATATATTGTTCTTTATATGTTGTTAATTATATTTTCTTTTTAATAATATTGATAATTATTATAAAAAAGGAAATAGATTTGAAAAAAACATGAAAATAAAATTATAAATGGAAAAGATTAATGTAAAAAAAATTGGCATTTACAATTTTATTTTCGTATTCTTCCAAATTAACAAACCATAAGTAATAAAAAAAATAAAAAAATAAAAAAGTAATAATATAACTATTTAATAATAATACTGCCATAAAAATAATTATTATATTATATTTATAATTATAAATTTTTATATCCATAATATGTAAAAATTAATGAATTATATTAATTTTGTTTGAGTAGTTTGTTTATTTATTATTTGCATTTAAATTATACATATTAATTAATTATTTATGAAAAGCTAATTAAGAATATTTACAATTTATATAAAATTCTATAATCCTACAATGTATAAAGAAATTATAATAACAAAAAACGGTGAATGATAAAATTATAATTATTTAATTATTGATACCTATAATACTTTTTTTTTTTTTACAAAAGTTTGATGTCAGTTATTCATATAAAGGAAGAAGTCATTATTATGAAACACAATATAAAGTGTATATAAAATTAAACATTATATAAATTATATATAATAATATTTTTATTTATTAATTCGTTTAAATGTTTTTAAATTAGTAAATATTTATCAACTAACCCTTTTTCATAATTAATATTTTAAATAAAAGTATTTATTGTATTTAATCTACATATTTATACATAAAAAGAAAAAAATGTTAAAATAATCATTCCTATTTTTAATTGAAATTTATTCATTATTCATTATTACTTTAGATAAGAATGAATAACGATAATGAATGTTTTATATTACATATAAAAGGTTTATTAGATTTTATTTATAAATATATTAACAATATCATAATATATCATAAAAAGCTTCTATCTATGTTAAAAAAAAAGAAGAATGCCATCAATCAAACATGTCATTTTTATCTATATTATTATTTTTTAATTGTTATTTTCAATTTATATTATTATTTATTAGAATTAATAATAATACAACAGTAATTTAAGTAAAATGACATGATTAATTGATGGGATTCTTATTTTTAATTAAGTATTTCATATTCAAACATCTTTATCCATTATAATAAATATATATAAATTATTGGAAAAAAAATCTTATTCAAATATTCATTTTTATTAATAAGATATTATATTAATCAATAAATAAAATAAATAAATATATCTATAATATATTTATATATAATTACGAATATATAAATTATTATTATTATAATAAAAAAAATGTTAATATTATAAATAATATTAATATAGTAAAAAAATTTATAATTTTTTTAAAATTATTATTTTTAATATTATTTATAACAACAATACTAATAATAAAAAATTTATCAATTATCATTTATAATTATAAGCATATTAATTATTATTAATATGTCTTTAATAGAAAAGTTAATTTAAAAATAAAAAAGTAATATATGTTTTTTTATATTGGAAAACTATAAAAATTTTATTCTTCACTAATTTCAAGAGAAAACAAAATGAATAATAATAAAAAGAATGATTAAATAAATAGAAATAATTAAATACATACTACATATTTTATCCTTTAATTATTATTGTTATCATTATGATTATATGATAATATCGAGAAGTTTTAACATTTTTTACTTTTTTTTTATAAAATGTTATGTTGTTTTAAAAATTATATTATTTATTTATTTAATTTACTAATCATTTATAAATATTTATTCATTCAATTATTAATAAAAAAATGATGTGTGATTATCCTAAAATAGTTAAAAGTTAAAAAAAAAAAGATTATATTTATGTTGGTAGTATAAATGTAAATTTTCCTTTTTATATTATTTATGTTGGTAGTATAAATGTAAATTTTCCTTTTTATATTATTTATGTTGGTAGTATAAATGTAAATTTTCCTTTTTATATTATTTATGTTGGTAGTATAAATGTAAATTTTCCTTTTTATATTATTATAAAAAGTATAATAAAATAGTAAAAAAAAAAAAAGTTACATATACTAAAATATTAATATTATTGGTTTATTCAACATTCTTTTTACTTTTTCAATCAAGCCACTATTTTTACATATTTATATTGTATTATATATATTATCCAATAATATACTATTTAATTGGCCTTGTTAATAATACATTTTTTAACAAATAATTATAAAATTAAATATTATTGTACAAATAATAATAATGAAGCAATAGTAATAATCTCAAACCACTTTTCGTTTATATAGAATTATAATAATAATAATTATTATTTTAATTTAAAAAAAAAAAAAAAAAAAAAACAATTATTAAGCCAATACTACATATAATATTGATAATATATTCAAAAATATATTATTAATATAATTTATATATATTATTAATATATATCTTATTAATATATACATGTAAGACATAAGTATTTTTATATGTTAAAAATGTTTATTATTTAAAAAATTTAATAATGGAATAATTATATATGATTATTATATTTATAATTATATTATAAAATATATTGACAATATAATAAGAATTAATTTTATTAGTTAATAAAAAATTATCTAATAATTTTAATATATTTATATATTAAATTTTTATTTGTTTTTTTTACATATTCTTTTTGTTTTTATAAAAAAATTTTTCAAGTAATTAACTATTTTCGTAATTTAATTTATTTAATATATGAAGCCATTACACTTTAATATGTGTTAAATTTTAAAATGTTTAAAAAGTTAATCTTTAAAATTTTCATTTTATAATTGCTTTTTTTAGAAATTAAATAGAATAAATTAAATAATATATTAGATATTTTAATTAATCCATATAATAAAATATAATATAAAAATGAAAATTTAATTTTTTATTAAAATTAAAAAATTAAGTAAAAATAATTAAATTGTTACATTAACCTATATAAAAAAATTGTGTTAATATTTTTGATCTACTAGTTATATTATTTTCATTCATTCTATTAGTTCAATTATTTTTTATAATTAAAAATTATTAACCTTTTATATATATATATAAATTACATATTCAAAATGAAGAATTATTTGTATTAAAAAAAAAAAAGGGATTTTGGTTAATATGACATTTTTAATTATATTGAATCACACAAAATAACAAAAAATACCAAAGATAGTAATATAATAAAGGGTGTTAAATAAAAGAAAAATTAAAATAATATAATTACAATAATTATAATAATCATTATTAAAAAAATTAATTATTTGATATATTAAACTTGATTAATTAAAAAAATTATTTTTTTTATTTTATATACTTATTATCATTTTTTATTGAAAAAGTATTATTATTCTAATATTATATATACATAATAGTAATTGATATGTTTTATGCCTTTCATTATTATTTTCTATTTTCAATAATTATTCATTATCGAAATTATTTTATTAAATAATTCAAGTATTCTCAGTATTAATAATTATATAAATTATATACAAATTGAAACATTTAAAACATAAAACGTGTTCCTTTTTTTTTTTTTTAAAAAAAAAAAAAAAATATCTTTAGTAACAAAAATAATGACTCTCCTAATTTTTTTAATTATTTTTTTTTTTCAATATATTTTTATTTTTTTAAAAAAAAAGGTCTCCTAATATATAAGAAGTAATAATAGAAAAATCTTTTTTTTTTTTATTATATTATATTTTATTATTTTATTATTTTATTTATCTTTAAGAATTTTTTGTAATCCCTTAATCATGGCAGTTAGTTTTATTTATAATATATATTATTCATTTGAAATATGAGCAATTAATACTATATAATATTTGACATATATTATAAAATTGTATTATATAATACTAAATATAAACTGTTATATTAAATAATATATATATTAATTTTTATAATAAAATTCATTTTAAATAAGTTATAAAAGATAATATATGAATAATTATATATTAAATAAATTAATATAAAAAAAAAACTTTAAAAATGTTCATAAAAGGAAGAATTTTCAAAACTTTAATACTAAAAGAAATAAAAATATAGAAATATGAAATATGAACAAAAAAAAAGTTAAAATAAAAATATTCCTTTATTAGAAGTTTTTTCATTAAACAAACAGTATTTTTTAATGATTATTAAACTTTAATAATAATTAAAAGATAAGTAATTTATGAATATTTATTGAATTCTTATTACACTAGAACCACAAAATATACTTACTACATATATAGTTTATTAAATAATAATAAGAATTAATATTTAATGAAAGAGTTATTAATTTCTGTTTTAATATTTTATTTTCATGCACTATTGCTAATAATGCTTTTTTTTTTTTAATCAAACAGAATTAATTAATAAATATAAATATTTTATATTAATATTAAAATTAATTATATTTATAATAATAATACCATAATTATTAATATTAAATAATCTAACAATCTTTTTTATATAATAAAAATAATTAATATTAGTTATATGATGATGATGATAATTGTCATTTAATCTTTTCTAATAATGGTTTCATTTAATGTATACATTATTTAATACATTAAATATACAATATAAAAATATTTTCTCGTTAAAAAATAATAATTAAAAAAGAAGTAATTTGAAAGTTGAATAAAAAATAAAAATAAAATAACAGAATGTAACATATACCTAAAAATAAATATATATAATATATAAACAATAAAATGAACTAAAATATATATAATTATTATATATATAATTATTATAGGCTAGGTTATATTAAGTAAAAATATTGTTTTGAATTATGAATTTGCAAAAAAAAATTAGTATAAAATTTTTAATTAATTTACATATATTAACCTCCTTCATAGTCTTCATGGAGTTAGAATAAAATAAAAATATATAAAGAAAAAGGTTATATAATTTAAAGTAGAAATAATTATAAGGATTTTGTAAAGAAATAATAAAACTTTTTTATGTACAATTGTTTTATATAAAACAAATTCCTACCAATAATTAATAAACTACATACATTTTTATCATTAAAATTTTGTATCTTTAAATAGTATATATAAATTTACATAAATATCAATATATTTCTAAGTATATAATTAATATTATCTATATGATATTCTTTTGAATTGAATATGTAATAGAAAATACATTATGTAATATATCGAATATAATTATTAAATATTTCATAATAATTATATAAATTTTTTTTCATTAATACATTTTGATATAATAAATAGTTTTATTATATGTAATATAAAAATGGTAATAATATATTATAATATAATATAAAAATATAATACATTATATATTCATATAATAATGTATTTGTTTTAAGACAATCATTATTCTCTTATATAATAATTAAAATACTTTTTTAATAATTAATAAAAATTAAAAATAATAATAATAATAATAATAATATAATAATAATATAATAATAATAATAATAATAAAACTTTATCATAAACTCAATCAAATGATTATAATCAATCTCATATATTTATATTACTCTTAATATATACATTTTAATAGATTTATTTAGAAAAAAAATATATTTATATAATTATTTATAATTTCTTCATAATAATCTTTTTTATTATTAAGTTTTATAGACAATTTTTCTTATTATTATTTTTAATAATAATAACAATAATAATATAACTTTTTATTCTAAATATTTTTAACTAATTAATAATAAATTATTTTTATATTAAAAAAATTAATTCTCTCCTTTTAAAAAAAAAAAAAAAAAAAAAAAAACTAAGACTTATGACAAATATTATATTTGAAAAAAATGAATTAATGAGTTTTAAAAACTAATAATAATAATCATAATAATTATGAATGATTTTTTATCCTTTCTATTATATTTACATTATATATAAGCATCGAAATTTTTATTTAACTTTACTTTTTTATTTATTATTTATTTATTTATTTATTTATTTATTTATTTATTTATTTATTTATTTATTTATTTATTTATTTATTTATTTATTTATTTATTTATTTATTATTTATTTATTATTTATTTATTTATTTATTTATTTATTCATTTATTTATTATTTGTAACATTTTATATATTTTTTTTTAAAAAAAATTTTTATATTCTTATTTGTAACAATTTTTTTAATTTATTTATAAAAATTTAAATAGAATATATTAAATATTACATATTATATTAAAAATGTAATATGTAATACAAAATGTAATATAATATATTATTTTAATCTAAAAATTATTTAAAAATAATTTTAAACTTTATTATTATTAATATTAAAAAAAAGTAAAAAAATGTAATAAAATAATTCTTAATATAATAGTAGGGATTGAATATATAATAATAAAGCTTCGCTTTTTTTTTCATATTACATTATGGTGTAATTATTTCTTGGATTTAAAATAATAAAAAAATAAATGTAAAATTTAAAAGCTTTTATTTTTATTTAAAGTTTTAAATAAAAACATAATTTAAAAAAAAATTATAGCATACTCGAAACATATATACATCATAAATATACATTAAAAATATAAAATTATAAAACATTTTTTGTAAAATTTGTTTTTAGATTTTATTTATTTTTAGAAAAATACTAAAAAAAACATTTATATCCAACAGATTATTCTTTTGTTTTATTTTATTTACAAAAAAGGATAATACTAATGGTAATAGAATATATACAAATATGTCTTTTTTGATATATCACCGTCTTTGGTAATTTATATATATAATAAATTGTTCCTATTTTCTTTTTAAAAAAAATACCACATTTTAATTTCAAACACATAAAGAATATATATATATAATAATGTTTTAGTATTGTTATTGTTATTGTTATTTTTTTTTAAAAAAATAATATTACGATCTTGGGTTTTTATAATATAATAATATATAAAAAATATGAAAAATATCACATTCTATCTATTAAATTTAAAATTATTATATATTATAATAAATAATCATTTATATATCTATATATATACATAAAAACTTTTATTAATAATATATATAAACAAATATATATATATAATGATTAATTTCATATGGTAATGATATTTTTTTCATTGAATAAAATAAAAAGGATGTTAGCTTTTTTCAATTATAGAAAAAAAATATTTATTTTTTTTTTTATATCAGTTTCGAGAGTAAAAAAAAAATGTCTAGTAAAAGATTACTTGAAACTATTTATTAATAATATTTGATATATAATAAATTCTGTATAATAAGTTTTATATATATTATAGTTTAAAAAATATAATAATAATAATAATAAAATTAATGAAAGGATTAAATTTAATTAAATATTAAATGAAATAGTGGGACAGATTTACATTCTTTTTACATTAATTTAATTTAAAAGTAATTAATTAAATGTAATTAATTTAATACATTACAAAAAATATATATTACATGTAACTAATACATTACTTGTAACATTTATAAACTATATATAGTTAAAAAAATAATTACATTATTAAAAAAAGTTTTTTTTTTTTGTAAAAATTAATTGTAATAAGCACATGTTGATCCTTAATACATTTTTATTGTAAAATAAAGGATTAGTTTAAAAACCAATCTCAATATATTATAGAAAATATATATTGTATATAATTGTATATACATTATATTCTACTTATAAATTAATATAAAATAATATATATAATAAACCTAATCTTCAACTTTTATTAAAAAGTAGAGAAAAGAATGAAATGAAAAAAGCTTTATGAGTTATGATTATAATATATATTTCTATTCTTGATTCATAAAAATGATACTATATATTTTCTTCTTATTATTTATATATTTTTTTTAAAAAAAAAATAAAATATAATATATTAAGATGATTAAACTTATGATTCTTAGAAATAATATTGACAAAAGTTAATAAATACTATTAGAGATTTTTCAACAATCAACTATTTAATAATCTGTTTAAAGTTAAAGAAAAAGATTAACATATATACACATAAATATATTATTTTTTCTTTTACGTTAAAGATTTTTTTAACGATTAACTATCTAATAATCTTGTAAAAATTATAAAAAAAAAATGAAATTTAGCATATATATTTTGTTATTTGCATTATTACAAAAGTAAATGAAGACTAAGAAAATACTGGTAATTAATGTCTATGTATATCATTAATAAAATAACTATTAAATACATATTCTTTATATTATTTTTATGCTCATATTTATGTTCATTTATATGTTTATTTTTATGTTCATTTTAATTTTTATTTAAAAAATTACATGTTACAATTCTTTATTGTAATGAGATGTACAATATATATAAAATCATTATATAAAGTATATATATAAGATATAAAATACATTCAAATACATTTTTAAATATTTATATTTATTATAATAAGATAAAATGAAATTAAAACGTGATTAAAAAAAAAAGATAATATATTAATAAAATTATTAATATTGTTAAGAATTATTTAATATTTTCATATATAATCAAATAAAGCTAATAATAAATTAGACTAATTAAATTGTAATTGTTCAATTACAAATCCATTTATAATTAATATTAATATCATAACTTTAAAAAACATTATATATATATAATGTATTACATTTTTAATAATAAATTATAACTAATAAATACTCATTTACAAAATCGTATATATCTATTATGAAAATTTAATATTTATTAAAAAATACTTTATATATAGTAATACATCTTCAATAATAAATAATTACTTAATAAAGTTTAGATAATACGTTATTGTATTAGAAATTATAATAGTTTATATTAATCGTAATAATAATAATAATCATATTATTATTATATATTAAAATTTCGTTTAAATAGATTGAATTCAAGAATAATATATTAGTATTAATTTAAATAGTATATATATTGTTTATTATATATAATAATTATTTTTTATTTCATTTTTAATATTACACTATATCAATCTTAAAAAATAGCATGAGAGATTACTTTAATAGGTATTATTTGAAAAAATGTATTATTAGTTTTATAAATTTAATAATATTATATAGAATATATTAAATTAAAATATAATATTGATAATATCATTTAAATGAGTTTTAAAATAAATCGTTTTACTATTTTTTATATTTACTGTTAAGGAATATAATATTTATTTATTACTAATATTAATAGCATTTATTTACTTAAATATTATTAATAAGAAAGGAATGAAATTAATAATAAGTTTCCATTATTTAATATTTTTTAAATTATAAAATGAAAATAAAATAAAAAAATATAAAGTATTTAAAATAAAAAGATATATATATAAAATAATATGGGAGTTATTATTTATTTAGCTTTATATATTTAAAATATAAATAAAAAATGAAATAGGATTAACAATTATACTTAAATATATATGATAAGATAATGAATAAATTTTATTTAATTATAAATAAATAAATAAATATATATATATTAATATAATCTTTAAAAAGAATACACACAATACGAAATTGAAATAATAACATTAATAGTTATCTTTTTCTATATATGTAATTTACATTTATATAATTTAAGGATTGTACTTGGATATATTTGACAATGAATAGACTTTATTTAATTATATATATTCTATATATATAAAATATTAATTCAACTTTAAAAATGAATACATACAATCCGAAAATGAAATAATTACGAAAATAAAATAACACTAATAATTATTATTTCTATATATGCAATTTACATACAATTATATATGTATTTAGACATAAGTTTAATAATATATATAGAAATATATTATTTTGTAATTACTCAATTTATTAGTATATATTACGAAGGTTATATATAATGTAAATGGATGTAATCGTAATCGAAAATTAAGAATAGTCAAAAGACATTTATAATACAATTTTTATATATATATAATTCAATGAGATTAACGTATTAATTTTCAGTGTATAGAGAATTTATAATGATTTATTAAAGAATAAAAGATATTATATAATACATAATTCAATTCTAATTAAAGAGATATAAGTATTTAATTATATATAAATTAGGTTATATGAATATACTATTAAGACAGTTGATATAATTACTTAATTACTATTATTATTAATAGAATTATTATGTTTATAATTATTACTCTTTTATACGATTATTACTCTTTATTATTATTATTAATATTATTGCATTCAATATAATAAGAATATTTTAATTATAAAGGATAACTATATATAACGAATTTAAAGTTGTAAAACTTTTACAGTTTCAAATTTAAAGTTTTAATTTGATTATTCATTGTTATTATTTTATTTGCTTTTTTTTTACTTATTATTATTTTTACTTTTGGATTAAATTTTAATTATATTAGCAATAAAAAAAGTTATATTTTTAGTTAAATATTTAAAAGGAATATACTTTAAATGGATAAATATGAATTAAAACTAAAAAAAAAGCTTATCTTAATTTCTGTAAAGAGTATGTAAATGTTTTATGTAATACTTGATGCTTTTATATTTTCATCTTTTATTCTAACTTTTTAATATTAAAAAAAGAAAAAAAGATAAAAAAAAGGGAAAAATGAAAAAAAAAAAATTATAAAAATGGGAAATTCATTTTATTATATATCATATATAATAAAAAAAATTAATAAAAAATATAATAAAAAATTGAAACAAATTAATTTTTTTTATTCTATTATTCTAAATAGTTTTAATAATAATAATTTTTGTATTATTATTATCATTATATAATATATATAATAATATACTATTTTTTTTTCGCTTGTCTTACCGATTTTTTAATAATATTAAAATAATATATTAATAAATGAAAGAACAATAATTATAATATTATATGATAAAAAATTTTTTTTTGTATTAATGAAGTATTAATTTCATTTTTTAAAAGGAGAAAATTAATATTATTGGCTTTTGTATACATTATTTTATTATTTTAATAACAAGAATGGAATACTAGAACAAAAAATATATATATATAATATAATAAAATAAAATAAAGTAAAAAAAAAAAAAATAATGATAATTGTAATTAGTTTTATTACATATAATCATATAATAATACAACATTTTAATACAAAATAAAAAAGTAAATATTATTAATATTTTTTGTTCTTATAATAATATACATTTATATATTTATAACTTTAATATATATTAAAATTGAATAGAATAATTATTAATTTAACTTTAATTATTATTATATAATAAATATCATTTTTTTTTGCTTATATACCTATAGAAGTATAAAATGGAATAGCCTAAATTAATATAATTATTATATATTACATATATTTAATACTTTCTTTTATAATGATAAGAAATATATATAATTAATAGCATAATGATGATTAACAAATAAAAATTCCTTTTTTTTTTATATTATTTTAATTATTACTATTATTAATTAATGAATAACATTTTTACTATATTATTATAATATAATAATATATTAATTTATTTATTATTATATAGTAAAAATTATTATTTATATTTTATTTTTTATTATTTGTTTGTTTTGCAAATTATTTTATTTCATTTAAATTTATATTTATATCAATTTTATCCATAATAAAATATCCGAGTTAAAAAAAACATGGATATTTTATCTGATTATTGTGACATATATGAAATTCATTTTTTTTTTATTTATTTTTCTTTGGTATTCTTTATGTTTATTCGTTTTTTATGAGTATTATTATTATAATTATCTTTTATTTATATTTATTTCATTTATTTAACTTGGTTTGTTTGTTTACTTTCATTTATTTTTTATTTATTTTTTATTATTTGTTTGTTTATCTTATTACTATTATATTGAACTTATTTTATATAATATTCATTGTAATAATAATAATGTAATATATTAATCGATTTATATAAATATATTTTATATGTAATTAAATATATAAATATAAAAAAATGTCAATTATATATTATATATTATATATTATACCATATTAAATAATTAAGTTGTAATATATTTAAAATTTCCATATTAATAATATTGTATTAATAGGTTAATATTTAATAAATATGGAAGTTATGAATCATTTATAACTATATATATATTCTATATATATATTATATTCTATATGTATATATATTCAACAAACTATTATAATCATTAATATTATTAGTTATAATTCTTTTATATTATAACTATTGATTAATATTATATTAAACTTATATATTATTGCCAATTTATAATTACTATTATAAGTTATTATTCGTATATTATATAAAAACTTAAAAAATTATTAAAATATAATTTTTATGTAGTTTTTCATATTTTGTTTTCTTTACCTAATTTACTAATTTATGTTCTATTTTATATTCATTAAATATATTATAATGTATTGTTTTTTATTCAAATATAATTAATATATTAATTTCAATAGATGAATATATTAATATATTATATTAGTATATTTCAAATATTATGATATGATACACTTTTTATTTTAATTTATTTCAATTCAATTTAAAGACTAATTTAAGAAAATGATAATCACAAATTTAGTGTAATATATAAAAAAATATATTAAACTAAAACTAAAAAAAAATAAAGTGTCATGTTAATAATTAATATATATTAAATAATAGTGGTATTATGGTAAGGAAAAATAACTATTTATTATAATAAGAAAAATAATAATCCTTACTTATTTTTTTTTTCTTAAATTTTATTATATCTTATTAATAAAAAAATCAACAGTTAAAACTATTTTTGCATTTAATGAATTAATTTATATTAACTAATATAATTTAAAATAAGACAAATATAGTAAATTATAAAATTATTTAATTGCTGATATGAATTTCTTTTTTTTTTTTTTTCAAAATTTAATTTGCTCAGCGAAGAAACTTTTCAACATTACATTATAATTAAATATATATTAAATTATAAAAGATCAAAAATTTCAATATATATTTTTAATTATAATTTAAAGTTATATACGAAGCCTTTCAATAGATAATATATAAAATAATATATATTACTTTTTTTATAAAAGTTTATTAACTTTAAATTGTTGACTCAATATAATAATTTAATATATTATTTCTTTTTTAAAAAGATAAATGAACACAAATTAAAAATATATATTACAGTATATTTTAATATATATAAATATTTATAATCAATTTATAAATTTAAAATATATATAATTTATCTTTCATAACTAATATATTTATTAGAATTAATTGTAAATATATTATTATATTAAATTATAATATTTTTATATTATAAATTATTATAATTTTTTTTGGTTCATTATTAAATTAACTTGAAATATTGAAATAAAAAACAAAAAAAAAAAACAAATAAAAAAAAAAAACAAATAAAAAAAAAAAAAAAACAAATAAAAAAAAATAAATTAATATTACCATTTTTATATTATTTAAATAATTAATAAATAATTATTAAAAAATATAAAGATAATATGTAACATATATAATAAAATATTAATCAAATGGTTATAAGATATTATTTTTAATAATAATTATAATTATTGTTTTTAATAGTATATGATATAATAAAATTTATATTATTTTGTTTATATATAAAAATTATAAAAAAATATTATAATATGTAAGAGGAGGATGATAATATAAATACTATAGAAATAACATAAAATTATGCTTTTTAATTCTTTATTTTTTTTAATATTTTTTTAATTCTATTTAAAAAATAATTAATTATAAAAAAAATGATAATACATTATCTTAATTCATTATATTAAATTAAATCATCTTAAAACCATAACTTTATTTTTAATTTTTAATATTTTTTATTCCTTTTTTCCCTTATTAGTAAAAAATTTTTTTAAAAAAAAACTATTACCACAATATTAAACACAAATATATTATAATATAATTTGTGTTTATTGTGTAATATATTAAAATATTTATATTATATATAATAAGTATTATATATTTTTTTAAAATACCTATAATATATATTTTATTAATTATTATATATATAAATATTTGTGCTAATGAAAAAAAATATCAAGGTAACGATCATTTACATTATATTAAATAACTATATATTTTAATTGATATATGTATTATAGAATATATTTAAAATATATAATAAAATAAAATATAAAAAAACAAAACAAAACACAACAAAAACAAAATAAAGAAAACAAAACAAACAAATAATAATAAGAAAAAATAGAATTATCTAAATTAATTAATATTATCTTTTATTTTAGGAAAAAATTCCTAAAAACCATGAAACAATATTAATATACATTAAATATATAAAATATATATGTATATATTATAAATAAATATATCATATCATATTTAATATAATAAATTAATATTAATGAATCTTCAATAATAAAATATTTTTTTTTTTTAATAATTGAAAAAAATAAATAAAGTGGATAGTTTTTTGTTATTTAAAAATGGATATACTTAGTATAAAGCAGAAAAAATGCCAAATGAAAAAATATTTTTTTTTATAATTTATAAAAAATAAAATATATATTGTATGATAATAAAAATATAATAAATTAAAATTCATTTTGTAAAATTAAACATAATGTTATTAATTAATTATAATTTTTATATTATAAATTTTAATATATATAAATAATTTTTGTAAATCAATTGTATATAAATATTACAAATTATTAAAAATAGAACACAAAACGTTTAATTAAATTAGTTAAAAATTTTTGAAGTGAAAAATTTTGAAAAAAAAAAATTAACTATAATAAAAATTATAGCTTTAATAATTATATAATTATTTAATTATAAAATTACATAATCATATTTTAATTATAAAAATTATATAATGATATTTTAATTATATAATTTTTTTTTTTTTTTACTTTTTTCATTTATAGTTATAATTTATAATAAAAAGGAAAAGAAGAAATAAAATACAAAAAAAGGAAAGGAAAATCATTAAACCTATTTAATAAAATGACATCATTAAGGAAGTCAAAAATGTTTTACTATTTTTAGTATAATTAATTTTTTTTTATTTTTATTTTTAACTCATATTTTTTCTTTATTTCCTTTTATCATTTTGTTTTATTTCATTTAAAATAAATTTTTATTTTTTATCTATGAATTTATCAATAATTAAAAAATATTTCTTAAAAAAGGAAATAAAGATTAAACTAACTCATTAAATCATTAATTAAAAATAATAAAATATATATTATCATTCTTTGACTTTTTACTTCGAAAATAAAATAAAATAAAATGAAATGAAAATGAAACAAATAAATACAAAATGTATAAAAAAAAAGTACAAAAAAGAATTAAATAATTTGTTTTATTATATTCCTATATATATATACATATACATATATTTTTAAATTAAATAAATATTACTAATAATATTATTAAAATAACACAATGGAATAATGATTTTGCAATATTTAGTATTGTTATCAGATTTAAGTAAAAATAATATAAATAATGTAAATAACATATATAATATTTACTGTAAAAGATAAAAAACAGGGTTTCTTTTTATTATTTACTATTTTATTAGATAATACATAAAAGTAATAATTATTAAAAAGGAAATATTAAAAAAAAAGGGATAAAAATATCGATTCTAGGAAAAATTAATGAATAAAAGGTAAAAAAAGTATCTAAATTAAGATTTTTTATTTTTGATAAATAAAAAAATTTTTTTTGAAAAATTCCTATAATAGGTGTTTAAAAAAATAAGATTCACCACATTATGCAATTGTGGGTATTATGATTTTACAGAAAAATTGGTTTTTTTTTTCTTTTTTTTTTTTTTTTTTTTTACTTTTCGAGTCTTTTTAAAGTAATTGACAGAATTTAAATTTTAAATATGTTTTATAATGAAAATTTTCAAGATTTTATTTCTTTATTCATTTTTAAAAAATATAAAGATAATTATAATAAATCAATTTTTATTTATTATATTTATTTTCTACGAATTAATTAAAAAATTTAATATAATTATAATTATTTACAATTATTATTATGTAAATAATTAAAAAAATTATTCTTTTATTATTTATATTTTAGAAGAAAAAAAAACATTGACTTATATAGAAACAATAATTAAATTAATAAAAATCCAAAATTATTGAGGGTTAAGTAAATTTTTAAAATACAAAAACTATTCTTATTATTTTTATAATATTCTTAGTTTTCATAGTAACAGGAAAAATAATATTATTCTTAGTCATTATATACATATTTATATTGTATTTTAATAATTAATATATTAAAAAAAAAAAATAAACTTTTTTTAAGGTTTATAATTAGTTAAAAATTATTCTCTAATTTGGTAAAAAAAATTAATTAAATTGATAATTGTTGATTATATGTAATGAATAAAAAAAATTTTTTTTCTATATTATTATTATTACTTTTGTTATTTTCTATGTACCTATCAAGTATTTATTAGTTTAATTTATATATATCAAATTTGGTATTTATTAGTTAATCATTATTAGATATAGGAGTAATTAAATATTCATTATTACCATTTAATTATTTAATTATTTATTTTCAATTATAGTTATAATAATTTATTAATAAGTAATTAAAAAATAAAAAATTAAAAAAAAAAAATTGTTTTTTGTGGTTATTAGTTTTTTTCTTAAATAACTACATAAATTTATTTATTTTGTTTTGTTTTATATCATACTATGTTTTATAGTACTTTTAATTGTTTTTATTTATTTACATTATTTTTTTATAGTTTAATAAAAAAAAAACGGCTTATTCATACTATACAAATTTATTAACAACTTTAAACCGTTGAAATAATAAGAATTACATATATATTTAAAAAAAAAATAAAAAAGAATACAAGTAAAAAAACTTTTATATAATAAATATAATATTAATAGTATAATAGTTTTTTTATATATATATAAAGAATAAACTTTTATTAACACTAAAAAAGCAAATTTAATAAAGGTTTACTTTAAAGTTAAAACCTAAAAATAACTTAAATTTAAAAATAACCTTAAACGAACTATAGAAATAATAACTATTTAATAAAAAAATTTTTTTGTTAATAAAACATATTATTATAAATATATTAGTTAATACAGAAATAATAATAATAATAATAATAATGATAATATGAAGAATTAAATAAGTAACAATACTATTATAAATATATATAAAATTATAATTTTATATATAGAGAAATAAAAAATAAATATATTTAACATATTCAAGAATAATATGCTAAATATATTTATGATATATAGTTATTATTTTTTTTAAAATATAATAAATAATTAAATTTTACTGCCTTTTTTTTTAATTAATATCATTTGTTATATTATTTATTATACTAATTTTATTTCTTTCCTATTTTATATTATGGTTTTTTTTTTAAATTGTTATAGGAGTATATTATTATGAATATAAAGGTTCTATATTTTATAAAAAGTATTTTTAATTTAGGAAAATGCTATAAGGATTTAAAACATTAAATAAAAATATAATTACGGTTAGTTATAATTTTTTCTTTATTCTTCAATACCATAAAGTAATGTACCGTTTTTTTTATTAGACTTTAATTTACTGCATTTCAAAAATTGAAAAAAAATTTTTTTTCTTACATATATCTAATAAAATTGAAAGAATGATAAGAAATATACTTTATTTAACACTTTTGTCAGTAAAATATTTTATTTAAGATTAAATTGAATTTGAAATGAATTGTAAAAAAAGGCGTTTAATTAATTTTTTTATTAAATAAATAATGAAATATTTTTTAAAAAAAAGTGAACAAATATAAAATTATAATCTTTTTTTTTATACTTAATTTTTATAATTTTTAATTTAGTTTTTTTTTTTTTTTTTTTTTTTTAATTTGTTATTTTGTTCTAGTTTTTTATCTTTAAAATCATTACTATACCTTCCTTTTTTTATATTAATCTAAAGTTTAAAATTAATTAATTTTTTTTTTTTTTTAAAAAATGTCAAATAATAATAAATAACAAATTATAATAATAATTTTTTCTTTTTTTATTTCATAAAAGAAAAATATGTCATTCTTATTTATCCTATAAAAATTTTTTTTTTCAGTTACTTATGAATATTTAATGTTATTATTATTAATGTAGAGAAAATATAATATTTATTAAAAATAGCGACAAAAATATGAAAAAATGAAAGTTAATCATTAAATAATTAATAATTATAATTTATTAATTATTTAATGATTATTCTATATTATTTCTAATCTTTTTAAAATTATAATTTTTACATTTTTTTTTATTTGTTTTTTTTTTTTTTAATTATTTTTAATTATATTATTTTTTAATATTTTTTTCTTTCATTTAATTAAATTAATAATTTATAATTTTCCATTATAGCACTTTCCTATTAAAGAAATTTTTAACATTTTTTAAATGTATTATATTATATTATAAAGGTATCATATATTAATTCCGTTAATATATTATATTAATATATTATTGAATGTATTGGCTTTTATATTGTTAACTTAAAATTTTATGCTATTGTAAAGTAATTCTTTTTGCTATAGAAATGTCATATGATTATTAGCAATATAATCACGTGAAATCATGAAAAATTAATGGCTTAGGTTTTTGTTTTTTCATGATTTTTTTTATTGTAATAAATTTTTATTAATATTTTCTTTGTTCAAATTTTTATAAATAGATATAAAAATAAATAATTAATATAAAAAGTATTTCAATTAAATTTAATATATTATATTACTCATTTACATAATAAAACCTATTTTATAACAAAAGTTTTTATAAATTATACTTATTTTTTTATGTTTTATAATCAAGTTTTTTTTTGAACTTTTTTTTTTGTTTTAATAATGATAAAAATTATTTTTTGAAATAAATGATTTTTTAAATTAATTTTAATTAAAAAAGTATATTAATTAAATTTTTTTATATATAATAATTAAATAGATAAAATAAAATAAATTAAATAGATTTTATTTATTAATAATTTTTATTTCAATTTTTCTCTTTTTCTTATTTATTTAGTTTGGTTAAATTTCATGTGTAACGTAACACGTATTTTTAATAATTTCTAATTTTTATTTAATTATATATATAATATAGTCAAATATATTGAAAGAGCTTAAAATCAATATAAATCAATAATAATCAAATATATCAATTAATATAGTTATACAATAAAATTTTATTTGTCACTTTTTTCATTTTTTTAATTTTTTTATTGATGAAATCATTTCATTGGTATATTTTTTCATTTCTAATATTTTTTTTGTTAAAATTTTCTTAGCATTTTTTTTCTTAATATTATATATGAATACATTAATCATTAAATAAATATTTTAGATGAAAAATATTAATAGAAAAAATTAAAAAAATAAAATAAATAATAGAAACAAAAAAAAAAATTTATAATTAATAAAAAATTAATAATTTACAATTAATAAATAATTAATATAATATATATTATTACAAAAGATAAAAAAAAAAAAAAAAAAAAGAAACTGATGAAATAAAACAAAAAAAAAAAAAAAAACGAACAATAGAAAAAAAACATAATTAATAATTAATAATAAATTATTAATTATTAATATCTAATATATTATAGTCACAAAAAAAAGAAATACTTATTTTTTATTAGTTGTTTCTTAAAAGGATTTAATTGACTCATAATTTTAATTAATATAATTTCATGTAACTCATTGCTTCCTTTTCATATATTTTTATATAGATATATTTTTTTTTTACTATTTTGAAATATATATAATATATTTTAATCCTATTAGTTAATTGATTCGAAAATCATTTTATTTGTCAAATAAAATTTTGTTTTCACAAATAATTTTTTTTATCTATTTATATAAGAAAGATACAAAAAAGAACGAAAAATTTGTAATTATTTTATTATCTTTTTTTTTTAAGCCTATAATATGTAACGTCTTTAATTTAATTTTGTGTAAAAGAAAATTAATATTAAATATTAAAACATTAAATTGTATGTGTAATATTAAAACGGAAAATAAAAAACATGATAATACGAAAATACGAAAATATGAAATGCGAAAATATGAAAATAAAATTTATAAAAGCCATTTTTATATTATTATATATTATAAAAAATTTTTTTTAAAAAAAACCCTTTTAAATCTTTTTTTTTTTTTTTTTTTTTTTTGTAATTTCAACCAGGTTATAATATATTTAAACTTTATCATTTATAGAATTCAATCATTTTTTATATATAATAGTTGGTATTTTTTTTATTTTTTATTATATATTTCATAAAATTTTTTATTTGTGAAGGATTTAAACAAAAATAAAAATTTTTTTAATAAACTTATTAAATAATATTTAATAATTATTTGTTAATAATTGTAATTGTAATTAATAATTGTTACTATTAATTAATAATAATCATAATCGTAATAGTAATAATAATAATAAATAAAATTTATGGTTAATGATTCATTAATTATAAATTTATTATTGATTTACATATTTTTATGTATATTAAAAGTTTCCTTTTTTGATAATTCAGGTTTATTTCACTTTGTTATTATTTTTATAAATTGATTTATATAAATTATAATTTTATTTATTTTATTTTATTTTATTTTATTTTATTTTATTTTATTTTATTTTATTTTATTTTATTTTATTTTATTTAATTTTATTTAGTTTTTATTATTTTTTTATTTTTTAAGAGTATAATAAATTTCCAAATATATATTAATTAAGATTTTGTTAATTTCCTATTGAATTATCCTATTTAATATATATAATGGAGTATCCAATTTTTAATAATTTTTTTTTACTATTTATAAAATTTCAATATAAAAGCGAGTATATTGTAATATATAATTATCATATATTATCTTTAAATGCTATTTCTTTTTCATTAATTTTTTTTTAGTATTGTATTGAATTGATTAATATATAAATTATATAATAATAATTAAAAAAAAAATAAAGTCAACAATATTAAATAAATAATTTATTAAAATTTCAGTATTGTCGAATATATTATATAATATATTATAATATATATTACTATATATTTTTGTATACAATACTGAAAAAATTTACAATTTAAGATTATTAATAATAATCTAATTTATATGAAATATTTTATAATGTAATTTCTATATATTATAAATTATATTATTAACAATTAAAATAATATATTAATTTTATTTGTATAATCCATATATTAACTTTTTATGGATAATATATTAAACAGTATATTGCAATTATAAATGCTAACTTTAAAATTCTACATTTATGAATGAAATTCTTTTTATTAAAAAAATTTTATTTCAAATAATAAATGCATATATATAATTCAATATATTTATAATATAATATTAAATATATTATTTTATTTTTAAAATATAAAAGTTTAGTTAATTTTTTATTAAACACATATAAATTAAAAAAATAAAAAATATTTATTATATTTTTAAAATATGAAAAAATTAATTATAAACCGTTAATTTTTTTTTTTTGGTTCTTTATAAAACTAATAAAGTAAAGTTTTATTTTTACTTTTATTAGTTTTATATTCTATTTTATTCTATTTCTATTGTTACTGTTTATTTAAAGTATAATTATTATTGTTATTTGATAATGAGAATTTAAAATTTAATTTATTTTAAAAACTTTTAAATTTTAGTAATTAATATTTTTTTGTTATATTGAAGGCACATATTATTAAGTTAAATTCAATATAAAACCAATTTATTTATTTATTTTTTAATAATACTAATAATAATAATAATAATTAAAATTATAACAATAATAATAATAATATCATATTATTTATTATTTCTTAAAACAGTAAAAAAAAATTTATATAATAATAAAAGAATATTAATTTATATTACTTAAAATTGTATTATAGAAAAAGAACCTACAATAAAGATAAAAAGTATTAATAATTAATTAAAAAATAAATAATAAAAAAAATAAAGATAAATTTAATATAACTGAAATAATTCATAATAATAATTATATAAGAATTATAATAGTTCATTTTTATATATATATGGAATAATTAGTTTAAATATATTATTATGATTATTTTTTTTTATTTAATATTAAAAATTTTATTATAGATTTAATATTTAATGCAATTTAATAAGGAATTATTTGTTGTTTTCATTATTTATTATTTTATACATCATCACTTAATATTAAATATATTGTTATATAATGGCTTTAACTTTAATGTATAATTTGAAATATAAAGAATTGTTTTTTATATATTACATATAGCATATTTGATTATAAATTTTTTTATTCCTTTTTTTTTTTTATTTTGAAAGTATTTTAATTATTTTTTTAAACTTATTATTATTGTATTTTAAAAATCTTATTTATTAATAAATTTAAAAAAGTTTTTTTTATTTGATATCTATAATTATTTTAATAATAAACAACTTTTATATTATAAAATTTATGACTCTTTTTTTTTTTTTTTAAAAAAAAAAAGCAATTTATCAACCGTATTCTATTATATTATTTTAAATAATAATATATAATATTTATTAACGCGCAATATATTCAAAAAAAGTAATTTTTTTTTTCAAGATTATAAATTTTAAAGTAATTTGATTATATAATAGGTTATAAAAAAAAAAGGTTAATAATGTTTAAATTTTAATTATTAAAAATTAAAATTATTAATAATTAAAATTTATATATAATATTTTTAGTTATATTTTTATTTTATTATTTGTTATTATTTAAAAAATAAAAAAGTCAATTTTTATATTTAAAATATTAGAATTATTATAATTATTTATTAATATAAATAGTATATAATATTAATACTATAATTTAAGTAATAATAATAAAATATAAAAAACGAAAAATAAAAAAACTAAAAAAATAAGCAAAAAAAAAAAATGTATAATTTATTATTTCAATAATATATATATATTTTAATACATTTATTAATATATTTAATATATGTTATATGTATATAATATATTACTTTATATATATTGTATATAAATTTTAATAAATTTTTTTTATTATTTTTTTTTTAATTAAAAAAATTATACTATTTTTAATTAAGTTATTCTATATATATTAATTTATATTGTATTGTTATATTTTCTTTATATTTCATTATATTTCCATTATATTATTTTATATTTCATTTTTTTAATTTCTTATTATATAGAAATTTTGAAAAAAATATAAATACAAAGAAAAAATTCCTTTGAAATTTATTTTTTCCAAACTTTAAATTATTTAAAGATTAAATATTAAAATATAAAAAAAAAATTATATATTTTTTTTTCATATAAGAAAAAATTTTTAAAAAAAGAATAAAATAAAACAAATCAAATATAAACAAAGTATAAACAACGTACAACTCACAAAACATAAACAACTAAAAGAAGAAAATAAATATATTTTTTAAAACACTATTAAGTATTTATTAAAACAAAATAATTTTTTTGTTTTTAAATAAATTATATTGAGAAATAATAGTAAAAAAATATATTATTATAATAAGCCCTATAAGAAAATAATAATAATTATTTTATTAAAAAATTAAAAGCCCCATTGGTTATAATTTTTTATATTTGTTATTATTACTTTTATAAAACATATTATAATAAAATATTTTTTTTAAGTAGTGTTAAATAAGAACCCTTTTTTTATTTTTTATATATATAAAAAAATAAATCTCAAATATTTTTTTTAAAGTGAACTAAAATAATATAAAATTATTTATTGAATGAAAGAAATAAAATATATTTAATATCATTGTAGTAGTTAAAAGTAATTTATTACCCGTTTTTATTTCTTTACTAATATTATTTTAGTTACATAAGAAAAAATAAAAAACACTATTGATAGTATTTTGATAATACTAAAAAATATAAGCTTTTTTTGTAAAAATAAAAAAAAAAAGATATAAAAAATTTCTCATAGAATTTTCATATATGTTATTTTGTATATGAAATATATAAAATAAAAACAAAAAAGTAACAAAGCAAAAAAGCAAAAACTAGTTTAAAAATTTTTTTCTTAAATAAACCTATTTTATATTTCATTAATATATATATTTATTCATTTTAGTATAAAAATTTATCAATTTTTATGAGAAAAAACAAAACATTTTTTATATGTTAAATTTGAGTAGTATATATATTATGATAAATACTTTAAGCATTTTTTTAAATATTATTTTTTATACAACATATTTTAATTTATAACTTTATATATAATCCTCAAAAATTATAAATTAACTCAACAATTAAAAATTTTTTATATAAAAAAAACTTTATACGCAGTTATTCAAAAAAAATTTTTTTTACTTTTCAACCAACAAATTTTATTTTATTCTACATAAATATTATTACACAATTTTATTTTATTCTGCATATATATTAAAAATCAAAAAAATAACTTTTTTTTATAATTTTAGTAATAAATAATAAATATTTAACATAGTTTATATGTAAAGTAGTTAATTTTTTAAATATTTTCAATTTCAATATAAAATTTTACAAATTATTTAAGTTTATAAAACATTTTATTAAAAAAATATATTTAAATGCTTATAAAAATTTTTTAATTTATAAAATCAATACGAATGTTATTACGTATAATTTGAATATTAGTTAATACAAAAAATCATTTTTTTTAAAAAAAAAAAAAAACAAATCAAATAATCATTAAAACATTAAAAAAAACATAACAAAACAAAATATTAAAAAAAAAATTAAAAAAAAATTATAAAAGTGATATCTATCTTCTATTTTTTTTATTAAAAAAATTGGATAAAAAATATACTACACTAAAAAAAGTAATAAATCAAAAACATAATATTTCATATTTACATATTTATTTCAGTTTAATTTAATTTAATAAGTGTTTCTTAGTTTAAGAAATAAATTAAAAAATCATTCACAAAATTTTTTTCAACAAAAAATGGATTCTGTCATTATCAATAATAACAGCGATATATTATATAAAAATTTAATTAATAAATCTTTTGATAACGAAAAAGATATGGATAATTTATATTCCCAATTTATGAATTCGTATCAAAAGAATAATTTAATTAGCTATCCACAAGAAAGATTAATTGACAACGAAAAAGTCAAATATATCAATAAATGCGATTTACCATTATCACCACCACACGTTTATCCTTCTCCAAAAAGTTCTAATACAGCTTTTGATTCCACAGAAGATAATAATAATAATAAAAATAGTAATAATACAATGATTGCTTCAAACCTTTCTGTTAAATCTACTCGTCGTTCATCTTTTTCAACTGCTGCTACTACTAATACTTTAGGTTATAATACTCCAAATCTTAATCATGATGTTTTATTTATAAATGAATTACAAGGAGCTACTGCATCAAATACTGGAAATGGTTCTGTTGTTTCTTCTTCAATAAATTCAAGAAATGATTTACCATTTGCTTTTGAAGAAACAAATCAAGCCTCAATTTTAGCTTCTTCTCTTCCATCTTCTACAGTTACTAGTAATAGAAAACCATCCTCTGTAAAAGCTAATTATATTAGAGTTCCAACTCAAGATGAAAATGGAAACTTTATTAATTTATATTCTGTTTTAGAGAATGAGAATATTGTTAATACCAATTCTTCTCAAAAGTTAAATGGAAATAATAAATTTGAAAATCAATTTTATAATTACTTTTTTGATGTTAATCTTGATTCTCGTCGTCAGGATATGATTGCTAATGGTCATTCTAATATGCTTATGAATGGAACTTCTGGTTTAAGTTCTAATTCTACTAATTCTTCCTTCCTTCCATTAAATGCAGCTAATACTCTTATTCGTCAAAATTCTTCTCCAGTACTTAAATCTAATGAAAATGTTTCCTCTGCTTCTTTATTTTCACCATTATCTTTCTCTAATCGTGATTATGATTTAAGTAACTTTGACTTTTCTACTAATGCTTCTAATACTTCTTCTTTATTACCAACAAATATGATGACTCCATCTTTAAGTCCAAATGTTTCCTTTGGATCAGATACTCTTAATGAATCAAACTTTTCTACTAATGCAGTTACTCCTTCTACTGATTATAAATCTATAGAAGCTATGATTGAATCTAATCATATGTCTCTTGATGAATTAAGAAAATTAACAAATATGATTGCTAAATCTAATAATGAACTCTATCTTCAAACTCAAGCTAAAGTACGTTCTGTTGTAGCTTCACAAGATGCAACATTAAGTAGAGACATGATAATAAATAATAATGGTATGACAAATTCATCTAATAATGGTGTTTATCCTATTGTTACTCCATCTATCCAAATTCCAAAGGATAATGTTAATACTAATGCTGGTATTAACGCTAATATTGTTAATCCAACTTCTACTTCAGCAACATCTATTGTACCAACATCTACATACTCATCTTCTTCATCTACTTCTACTTCAACATCTAATGTTGCTGCTACTGCTAAATCTGAAATTCCTCTTTACATTTCTCCATCTGTCATCGATTATTCTACATCTTGTTTCATGAATGAACATGATTCCATTTCTAATAATATTTTCACTGATGAAAATATTAAAATGGAATTTTTAAAACATGATAAGAAGATGGAAGTACCTACTTTTATTACATCTGGTAATAGTGTTACAACTACTAATGGTGATAGTCAAGAAATGGTTAATAAAGTTAATATGAATAATAATGAATTAGAAAAAGTAGCTGGAACTGAAAGTAAAAAGAAAGAAGATGAAAAGAAAGATGATGGTAGTGAAAAGAAATCAACTACTACACCAGTTAGAACTAAAAGAAGATATAAGAAAAAAAATAAGGATTTATTCTATAATCCATATTCTAGATTCCTTTCACCTTATGGTCCTGGATTCTTTGGTAATAATGGTTTACTTTATTCACCCTATCATTTAATTCCACAAAAAACTGAATGTGCTAATTGTAAAGTTACTAAAACACCATTATGGCGTCGTTCAGCTAATGATGAAATATTATGTAATGCTTGTGGTTTATATCAAAAGATTCATAATGCTCCAAGACCAAAAACTAATCGTATCAATTCATCAAGGAAAGATTTTGATGATAGTGAAAGAAAAAAGATTAAATGTTCTAATTGTAAAACTACTGTTACTCCATTATGGCGTCGTGATAAAGAAGGTAATCCATTATGTAATGCTTGTGGTTTATATAAAACTCTTCATAATGGTGCTTCTAGACCAATTACTTTAAAGAAAAGTGTTCCAAGAAAACGTCAAAGAAATAATAATGGTGAAGGAAAAGGTAAAAATGAAAATAAGAAAAGAAAAGGAACAGATTCCGAAACTAAAACTAAAAAAAGTAAATTAAATATTGAAGAAGGAAAAAAAGATGAAACTATAATTGATGATACTATCTCTGAAGAAATTACTGATAAAAAAATTAAAAAGAAAAAGATTACTAAAAAGGAGAAAGGTATGAAGAAAGGTGATGAAGATTTAACTGAAGAAAAAAATTAAGTGAAAAAAAAAAACAAACTATTTTTAAATTTTTTATCCAATTCATTTTTTTATCCAAAATTTCAGTTTTTTTTATATATATTTTTTTCTTTATATATATATATATATTTATTTTTCTTTATATATTTTTTTTATTATATTTAGCATATATTTTATTTATTTTTTTTTTTTTAAAAAAAAAATATCAAAAAAACAAAAAACAAAAAACAATTATATTTTATTATTTTATATATATATATATATATGTATTATTTATTTATAAAATATTTATTATTAAATAATTATTTATTAATTACTATATAAAATATTATTTAGTTTATAATATACATAATTTTTATTTGTTTTTATAAAACTTTTTTTTTTCTTTTTTTTTTTTTTTTTTATTTTAATTTAATATTAAATAATAATTATTATAATAATTATTATTGCTAAAATAACATTTTACTTTGAAATGAAAATATTTAATAATTTAGTTAAAAGAAAGAGACAAAAGTTAATATTTTTATAATATAAACTTTTTTTTCTTTTTGTTTTTTTAAACATTTTCTTTTCATAATTATTATAATTTTCATTTCATTAGTTATTAATTATTATTAATAATCATATTTTTATAAACTTATTTAAAGTTTAGTATAAACTTTTTTAAGTATTAGAAATAATGAATAACCAAAATATATATATATATATATATAACATAGATGTAGGTACTTTTATTAATTATTAATCATTTTAATTTTTATAACATTATATTTATTATAATAATATTTATTAACATTTAACATTTATTTAAACCAACTTTTTTTTATTTTAAAAATTTCAATCTATTTTTTTTTTTAACATTTATATAAAACATATATTTACTTTTCATATATATTTCATTTATTATATATATATATATATATTTAATTATTTATTTATTTATATAAAGAATTTTTTTCCATATTTTTTTACTTTTTTTTTTTTTTTTTTTTTATTTAACTACTTTTTATTTTTCTATCTAGTGAGAAGACACCAAAAAAAAGTAGTTATTTATTTTTTAAAAAAAAAAAAAAAAAACGAAAAAAAAAAGTAAAGGAAAAAAATAATAAAAAAAATATAATATATCTTTTAAAATTTTAAAACTTATTTAAAAATTTAAAAGAATTCAATTATATTTTTTTTTTGTTAGATATTATATAGAAGATTAATAATATAGATAGAATTAATATTTTATACAATTATTAAATAAATAAAAAACTATATTATTAATCACCAACATTTGTAAAATATAAATATATAACAGCGCATAAAACGAGCAAAAAAAAAGTAAAATAAAAAAAAATATAAAAAAGAAATTGTTAATAATTTAAGCTTAAAAAATTAACAAACAGAAATTAAAAAAAAAAAAATCATTTTAAGTTAAATAAAAAACTTTAAAACCTTGAAAAAAAAAAAAAAAAAAAAAGAAAGAAAGAAACTTTTTATATGTGTTTTTGTTTTAATTTTATTTATTTTGTATATTATTATTTTCAAATATATTCATTCTGACACCTATCTTGGTATTCCTTATTCTAATGATTTATCCTTAGATCCTATTATGGATAAAATGTTAACTTAGAAAGAAAATATAATAATTTTTTTGTTCAACTTTTTTATGAACTCAAGTATTCCATTAACTTATAAAAAAATGGTTTTATAATCTCATATTGTATTACTGGGTTGGTTAATTTTTTAACAAAAACAATACCAGTCATATGCAGTTTTTTGGAGTTGTTATTTAATCGGTATAAATCAACACCTTTTAAGACCAAGAGCATCGACGTCGAATTAATAAGACATATTAATAATATCTCGAATCACGATATTATTTCATTCATAGAGCCTTCAGAGTCCTCTTCTTTTATTAAAAATGATGACGATTACCCAAAGGAAAATTTAGTAGACACCACACTATCTTTAATTCAAATGTTACTTTTTTGTTTTATATTATTTTATCATTTTAGAGAGGAGTGAAATCTGAATAGTACCTTTCAATGAAATTACTATTATTTCAGAAATTTATTATACTTTTCTTTAAATTTAATATATGTTATAGATTTTTAGATAGAATTTTCTTTTAAGTTTTAATCTATATTATTTTATGTACTAAATCTAAATGTATTCATAATTATTTATAATAAATAAAAAACATGGAAGTGTATTCTCTTCCTTTAGTCTAAAAAAAATATTGTATTATTATACTCATTATTATTATTAAAATAATATAATTTATATTTAAACAATTAAATCTTAATCTAAAAAAAAAAATCTTACGTCATCAGTAACTTCTATATTATGCATTTCTTATTGGCTCTATATATTTATTTTACATTTCATGTATTATAGATCCTTTACTTTAATGTAATCTATTTTTCATATGTATGTTTAATTTAAATTATTTTAAATATATAGATTAATTCTAGTCTTAAAAGAAAATATTGACTCTAATCAATTAAATATAAAGAAAATTCAAATACTTATTAATACTAGAATGTTTTGGTGTATTGATTCTTTCAACAGTAAAAAATCATTGCTTAAGAATATAAACAATATTTCTTTGGATAAAAATTATAGCTATATTCGAAACCTTACTATGTGTACCTATGCTTTTTCTTGTGATCTTAAGATATCTACTATCGCAGGAGTTTTGTGCTGCTAGATAAATTGAGTGTTTTATAATATTTTACTATTTAGAGAGGAGGGAAATTATTGTAATCTCAGAAATTTCATATAATTTTTCTTATAGTAATAATAATAATCAATAATAATTATAATTGATTAATAAATAATAAAAGATAAATAAATAAATAATAAATAAAGATATTAAATATATATTGTAAATTTTTTAGATAGAGTTTTCTTTTATTTTTTTTTTAATTTATTTTATTATTTGACTAAATTAAATGTATTAATAATATTAATAATTATTTATAATAAAGTGTATTCTTTTCCTTTAGTCTAAAAATAAAAAAAAACTCTTTCTTGGTAGATGGTTTTTCATTATTATTCTCATCAACCTTATTAACTTTTTTCTTTAAAGCCTTCATTTTTCTAGTTTGAATATTTTCAAAGTTTTATTTCTAAAAAACAAAAATATAATATGAAAAGTAATTAAATAATAATAGTAATAATAATAATAATAATAATAATAATAATAATAGATAAATAATAATAATAATAATAATAATAATAATAATAATAATAATAATAATAATAATAATAATAATAATAATAATAATAATAATAATAATAATAATAATAATAATAATAATAATAATAATGAGGTATAACACTTTAAGGTTCAGAAAATTTTTAAATAAGGAAAGAATTTTGTTTTAATAAACTTTATTATATTTATTAATTATTTATTATATTTTTGAACTTAATTTTTGTCTACATTTTATATTAGATATTTTTAATTCTTTTTATACTTTTAAAAATTATAATTATTTAATATTTGTATAATTATTTCTTTACCTTATTTTTAAGGAGAAGAATAAGGAGTTTATAATTATAACTAATGTAAATAATTAATCACTATTTTCTATATTTCACCTAATGTTATAAAACTATAATTAATGTAATTAATACATTAATTTATGTATATAATAAAATAATTTTATAGATTCTATGTTCTTATATTATTAATTAATTACTTAATAAATTTATGTATTGTAATAAAATTTAATACGTATTAAATTATTATATAATTTACATTATATAATAATTTATTGTGGCGCATTATTTACTAATAATTTTAAATTTATGTTTATTTTACTTCAATAATAATAATAATAATAATAATAATAATAATAATAATAATAATAATAATAATAATAATTATAATAATTATAATAATTATAATAATAATAATAATAATTATAATAATAATAATAATAATAATAATAATAATAATAATAATAATAATAATAATAATAATAATAATAATAATAATAATAATAATAATAATAATAATAATAATAATAATAATAATAATAATAATAATAATAATAATAATAATAATAATAATAATAATAATAATAATAATAATAATAATAATTATAATAATAATAATAATTATAATAATAACAATAACAATTATAATAATAATAATAATAATTATAATAATAATAATAATAAGAACGTCATATGTGGTAATCCAGGGCCAATGCAACCCATAGAGATCACAACTTCTATTGGAAGGCTCGGTTATATATTTTACAATATTATCTATCTTTATTTCTTATTATTTAATGGAATTCCTTATTGGCTTTTGAGTTATAGTAACCACATCGAAATATACACAAATTTGGAATTTTATGGATTATTCTATTCTACTATGAAAATTAGATTAATCAAATCTTTTAGAATTTATTTGGATTCCTTTCCTTAATTTTTTTTTTTGAATATTTATTTATTTATTTAGGAACTAATTTACTCTTTTGGACTGTAATAATCTTTTTTTTCTTTTTTAGTTTTTTCTTATATTATATATCTTTATAACATCACGTATATTTTATATTTCTATGTAACATTATAAGTATTAAATTTCAATAAAATAATATAACTGAATGCTATATAATATATATATATATATATGTAACTACATCGAATTCTTTATACAAACTAAATTAATATGTAATTTTTTATGATTTACCAGGACTTATAGACAATTTTACAAGTTCTAGTATGTCATAGACTCTCTCTCTAGAATTTTTTAGTACTTTCTATTTTAGGATCAAATTGCTATTATGGGTAATAATATCTTATCTATAATTTTATTTTTATGATCTTCTTTTTAATTTTTAATTTTAATTCTATTTCGCTTTATTCCTAATTTTTCTATGTAACAAGTTTCATAATTCAATAAACATAACTAATAGCTATAAAAAAAATTCGTCATTTCATTGAATTGATCTAAATGAGTATGTTATTGAATATTCTCCTGCTTTTCTGAGACTTTGTTTTTTCCAAACCAATGGAAATGCTCTGAAGAGAAAGAGTACCTGATTAAGATATGGCAACAATATGACTTATTTTCTAACTTACAAGTATTTTCATTTACTTCATTATATAGTCTCTTTAAAGATCGAATTTTTATTGAATTATTTCAAAATTAATTATGTAATATTATTGATATTTAAATTCAATATATAATAATATAACTGACTGTTATAAAAAATTTAAAATTAAATAAGATTTCAAGAATGAACATTGAATTTTTAAATGTCCTAAATTTAAATTTTGATGTACTAAGCTATATGATAATGGTAATCATAGTTCTAATTTTTATTACAACGTCAACATTAATTTAGTTAATAATAGTGTTAATATTGATTTAGTTGATAATTTAAACAATAACTCTAATATAATTAATAATTTTTTAATAGTGGCATCTCTAATATAATTAATAATTTTTTAATAGTGGCAGCTCTAGTATAGTTTATTGTTCAAATATTAGAAACAGTAACATTATTGAAGTAATTAATTTTTATAATACTAATATAGTTCATAACATTAATAATACTTTCTCAAATAGTGATAATTTAAATATTAATATTAATAATAGTCAAATGATAGTTTAATAAATAATTCTTCGATTGAGGTAAATATTAATTCAAACAAGTTGGAATAGCGTAAAGTATATTATTTCATTCTTGGTGGAAGAGTTAATAATTATTGGAGAGAACGAAGTGAAACGGTCTATGTAAAACACAATTAAATAAAATGTAGTTACCTTTTAGAATTTTGGTACATACAACCACACAATTAAATAAAATATAGCTACCTTTTAGAATTTTGGTACATACAACCACATAATTAAATAAAATCATATCTATTGTTAATGATAAAAATTGATCATTATTCAATAAGTTGTTAAAATCTAATCATGTGAGTCAATATTGATAATAGAGTAGGACAAGGCGGTAAGGTTAGATGCTCTAACAATGATAAAAAATTTTCTAAATAATGTTTTAATTTTAAAGTTCTGTATGATTACTTTCTCAATATTCATGCATTTTATTTATAAATTAATTTTATTAATAAATAAAGTTATACATTAAACTGCCATAAAAAAAATCAAGTATTTTTTATTGTAAGTTGGACATTACTCGAAATGGTAATACTTATTGTATGAAAATTATATAATCACTTGTATATAAATTTGAATAACTTCTTTTAACAATGGATTAATATACTGTTTCACTATATATCGGTCATATAAAATTTAACTATCTCTATTTTTTATTAAGTTTCCAATTATTTTTTTAATTATAATTCCTATATAATTACAAATATTTTTTTTTACTTATTTTTTTTTTATTTCTTTTACTTTCCACATTCATATATATTCCTTAAGACTTCATAATAAATGATTTTTCAAGGTAAATAAATTCCTTTTTTTATTTCCTCTTTTATATTTTATACTTTCTATTCATTTTTATTTTTATTTATAAATATTTTTTCTTCTTTGAATAGATACGATTATTATTTCATTTCTAGAAATTTATTAATAAGAACCTTTTGATATACCTTTACTTTGCATTATATATTTTAACTTTACTGTAGTTATGGAGTGCTTTTATACAATTCTATTTAGATAATATAAAACGATTTTCAATTATAATAATTCCTTAATTTGACTTATAGGAAGTTATCATGTATCATACGTTTTCTTTACCAATATATGATAACTATTTTTAACCAAAATCTTTCAGTTAAAAATAAGTACAACCTTTATAGTATCTATATCTATTTTCAGTACATTAAACATTTAATACAAAATATTTAAGTTAAAGATACTTTCAAAAATTAATATTTACAATTCTTTGTATTAACACTACATATAATTTCTTAAATTAACTCTCTTTATTTTTGTTATCTCACTTATTTAATTATAATTTCAGTTAAAGTATGTCTACAATATAATGATAAATACGTTTATTTGTTATTGTATCGTAGACATACTTTATTTGCTAGTCTATACACACCTATACACAACTTTGATTTTGGTCTATAAGTCTGTATGTATATGCTCTTTGGATCAGAACCATGATATAATCATTAGTTCACAACTGAGAACCATTCAATGCTTTAGTAATAATATGGATAAATATTTTTTTATCTTTATCATGAATTTAAATTCATGGACTAAATGCCAAATTAGTGAATATCTACCTTTCTTATTTACATAATTCCTTAATTCAATCTGTAAAATAACTATTATTAATAGTTCATATTTCATCATCAGAATTAACTTTATAGAAAATTTTAGTACGTTAGAACATATTCTCATAATTATTAGATGCTAAAATTTAAAAAATATTTGTTAATGGATTTCTTATGATTAATCAATTCATAGAAGCAAAAAATTATCTCAAAAACCTTTAGGAAAAAATTAAATTTCTCTATTTATCATTAGAAACATTATCCAAGGATTTATTTTCTTGTTTTTTTAAATCCAAATACATGATTTTTTTAATATTTGTGTTTGTTAAAATACAAATAATTACTATCCCGCTGTTCATAATAGTAATTTTAATATATCTCATTATCATCACATTAATAATTATATTTCTAAAAGGATTATTGTTATTAATTACTTTAAAGGTCCTAAATTTTCATGTATTGGTTATATTTTATATAATAGGACTTTTATTGAATATTTGAATAAATCATCTATTTGTAACTCTTTTTTTGGTATCTTCGATTATAAATTATATTATATTATTATATATAAACGATCATTCCGATGTATATATTTCTATATCAAAAAAAAAAAGATTTTGATCAAACATACTTGTATTACAGAAGCATGTGACATTTTATCTTATAATAATTTTTTTTGATATTTTAGTTACAGAATATGTATTTCAAGTGTTGAATTTTCAGCTGATGAAATAATTAACAAATTATATTAAAAGATTGTGGTTAATATGGATATCAGTTTTTGCTACAAAAGTATCAACCTTCTTTTAAGTTATTATTCAAATATTTGATTCCTTTTTTAATCAATTTAATAAATTTTGTAATTTTTGTAAAAAACTTAAAAAAATTATAAGTAAAATCTAATGTTGCTTTTTATAAAGCTAATATTATTTCCATTGGCAATCATTTCATTATAAAAACTTGGTTGATATTTGGTCACAAGAAGCATATTAAACTTTTTCTTGTAATTATATTGGAAATAGTATTATCTTTTCTAAAAGAATATTATGAAAGTCTTGCTTCTGATATATCAGAAGCAAGACCTTATTTACTGGAAGAATGGACTAAGGAACATTTCCAGGAAAAAAATATGGGTTATAAATAATCGTAAATAGAGAATAAATATACTATTCCTTCAAAATGTCTTAAAATTATCTTTAATAAATTTAGGATGATTTTTTTTCTTCGCAATTAGAGCATAACTTCTGTTATTTCTATCTACAAAAAAGGTAATCCATTTGATTGTAATAATTACTATAGTATTTCTTTAATTAATTTTTAACTCAAAATTATTTTTACTGAATGTATATCAAGTTATGCTTTTTTTCATAAATTTATAAGACTTGAACAATTTAGTTTCAAAAATTATGAAGAACGCATTAATCTTTTTATTTATATCTGCTAGATTTGAGAAAATTGAATGTTCAATATTTGATTTCTCTTTCTCCTCTTTAATTAGATGAAATTTACTTTTTTACATTAATGATTTTTTTTGTGAGTTGATGAGTCACACTAACTAGGAATTCCTTTGTTACTTTTGCAGACCAAACAAGAAAACATTTCTTAGAATACTTAAACTTCTATCTTTGAGTAGTACCAAACATAAAATTTATCTTAGTAGAATTTGGTAGATAAATAAATAAATAAATAAATAAATAAATAAATAAATAAATAAATAAATAATAATAATAATAATAATAAAAATATAATAATAATAATAATAATAATAATAATAATAATAATAATAATAATAATAATAATAATAATAATAATATTAATAATATTAATAATTATAATAATATTAATAATAATAATAATAATTATAATAATAATAATAATAATAATAATAATAATAATAATAATAATAATAATAATAATAATAATAATAATAATAATAATAATAATAATAATAATAATAATAATAATAATAATAATAATAATAATAATAATAATAATAATAATAATAATAATAATAATAATAATAATAATAATAATAATAATAATAAATTTTAGAAATTTTAGTTTTGAATAAAATTATTTTCCAGTAAGGGGTGAAATTTTTTATTTTTTATTTTTAATTTATTAATTTATAATTATTAAAAATAAAACTATGAATATTTAATTTATAATTATTAAAAATAAAACTATGAATATTTAATTTATAATTATTAAAAATAAAACTATTAATATTTAATTTAGCAATCAAAAAGATATTTTAAGTTTTTTTTATTCCAGAAAAGGAAAAATGTTACCTTTTTAAAATGGCATATTAATGTTTTTTTTTTAATCAAATAAAATAAACTAAAAAAACAAAAAAAAAAAAAAACAAAAAAAAAAAAAAAACAAATAAAAAAAAATTAAAGTTTAATTTTCACTGGTTTTTTTAAAATTCAAATAATAAATTGATAAAAAATAATAAATAATAAAAGATATGTAAAAGAACTATTTATTTGTATTTGTATAACATATAACATAATATTATAATTAGAAAAGTATTTAGCATAATTTGATTTTTTAGGTTCAATATCGATCACAGAAAATTCTCTTTAATAAATTTTTTTGCATGCTATTTTCAAGATGAAACATATTACAATATTACATTTTTTATAATTTAATAAAAATTTAAGAAAAAACCTAACCACAAAGATTTTTATTAACAAGAAAGTTTTCATTTTATTTTAAATTTTTTAATATTATTATACATGATAATATTAATAATTCTTTACATGATGATTTTTAGTTTTGAAATATTAGTTTTTATTAATATTTTTGTTTTAATATACTTCTATTAATATTTATATCCTTTTTTACTATTTTTCAGATAAATTATTAATAAAGTACATAATTAATAAATAATAAATTCAGAGATATATTAATAATAAAAATTATTTTAATTATTTTATTATTTTTAATTATTTATTTAATTTTTTATTTGTTTTAACCAATAATTTTATTAGCTTATTAATTTTTTTTTAATTGTACTAAAATGAAAAAAATTAAGTATAGTACAATTTTATTGAAAGTTTATCATTAAATGTAATAAACTAATTTCAATTGTATTACATTTAATTTACTTTATTTTTTTTTTTTTTTTGTAAATAATTTTTACATATTTTTTAATTCTATTACACTATATGTAAAAATTATTTATAAAAAAAAAAATAAATTTAATATTATTCATTACTTTGAGCTTTTTTTTTTATTAGCATTTAAAATTTTCAATTACATTCAGTGAATCACCTACTTTTCATTAACTTGGTGGTGTATAATATGCAATAATTCATATTAAAATAAATAAATAAATTTAATATACATAATATGATAAATACCTTGTATTCATAAGCTTTATTAAAAAAATAATTAACAATAAATATTTTATCTACGTTTTTTAATTAACAATATATTATATATATATATAAAATATTAAAAATTATATATATAATATCATTATAATTATCATTTTAATATCTAATTTATTTTTAATATTTAAATTATATAATGTTTATATGCTCAAAATTATGTCATAAATGACTTTAATAATATTGTTTAATTATATTAATTTTAATATTAAAAAAAAAAAAAAAAAACAATTTAAGAAAATCAGTTTTTATTTATTTATTATATTTATTAAAATGTATTACATAATAATAATATTAAATAATGTATTGTATTAACAAAATGAATTAATTTTGAATATATGAATTAATTAATTAAACAAGAATATTATAGTTTAATATAAATTTTTATATTTTTTATTATTAATTATTATTATGTTAATTATGACTAATTATTATATATTCTATATTTAATATTAAATAAAGTACGTTTTTTCTTTTTTTTTATATATATATATAAAAATAAAAAAAAAAAATAAAAAGAAAAAAAAAGAAAAAGAATTAATATAATTTCCTTTCAATAAAATTATTTTTTTTTTTGGATAATTTTTATTTAATTCATTTTTTTTTTTTTTTTTTTTTTTTTGAATCGGATTATTTGAACATTTTTTTATATTCATCGTGAAATTGACCAATAAAATTAATTTTTGATTTTTTTAATTTTTATATATAAAAAGATCAGCGAAATTTTAATTAATATAAAAATTTCTATACATAAATTGAAAAAAATAACATAAAAATATGTATAAAAATCACAATTAGAATATAATATTATGTAAAAAAATCACTATTAGAATATAATATGTGGCTTAATAATCAATCTTAGATGGATCATTTCTCTATTTATATTAATATTTTATTATATTAATATAAATTTTAATTATTTATTATATAATTATTTATTATATATACTATATTTTATTAATATCTTAATTATATCGTTTTTATATATTTAAATATATTATTTATATATTATCATATTCAATTTATCTTTTACATTTACAGTTTTAATAATTACATTAAATTTAATATTTTTTTTCTTAATTTCAATTTTATTTATTTAATTTATTTAAGAATTTATATTTTGGTAGATTTTAAATTAAGTTTAATTATTAATATTCATTAAAGAATAAAAAATCTATCTAAATATATATATATTTTAAAAATAAATAATAAAAAATAATTTATTTTTTTTTCTTTATTCTATTTAAATTATTAATTATTAAGAGTAATTTAATAATTTAAATAATAAATAATTTAGTGATATTAAATATAATAAAAGATATTAAAAATGGTTAATCCAATTATTTCACCATCTATGCTTTCTTCTAACTTTGCTGATTTAGCAAATGAAGCTCAACGTATGATTGATAGTGGAGCCGATTGGTTACACATGGATGTAATGGATGGGTAAATCTTTAATTTATATTTTTTTTATTTTAGAAATTTTGAAATTTTAGAACTTTTTTTATAATTACATGAAATAAATTTCATTAAATTTTAATTATATATATGTATAAAATAAAACTTTTTTTTTTTTTTTTAAAAAAAAAAAATACTATTAAATTATTATTATTTTTTTTCACAAATATGTGCTAGTTATTAATAATTTTAATTTAGAAATTATATATATTAAATAATATAATTATTTTAAATTAATTGATTTAAATATTTGTTTTATATAAAAATTTTAAAATTAGTCATTTTGTTCCAAATATAACTATTGGTGCCCCTGTTATTAAGAATTTAAGAGCATCACACCCAAATTATTTTTTAGGTATGTATAATATAAATATATGTAATATTATTAAAATTATTGTATTAATTTACTTCCTTTAAATTATAAAGATTGTCATATTATGGCTTCTGAACCAGAAAAGGCAAATATGATATTTAGTATAAATTAAAATTTATATTAAATTTAATAGTAATAATGAAATAAAATCTAATTATATTTATTTATTATTTAAAATAATTTTATAATATATATAATAGTGGGTTGATGATTTTGCTAAAGCTGGTGCAAACATGTTCACTTTCCATATTGAAGCTGCTAGTAAATACTTTTAATTTTATTTAAATATTATTAATATGAGAATTTATTTTTTTAACCATAGATAGATAAATAAATTTACAAAAATATAAAATAAATGAATTTGTGTAAAATAAAGGGAATTTCAATATTAATCTATTCTTTATATATATATATATTTAAAAAAATTAAAAATAGTTGATAGAACTGCTGCTTTAATTGAAAAAATTAAAAGTACTGGCATGAAGGTCGGTATTGCTATTAAACCAAAAACACCAATTGAATGGGTTATACCATACGCAGATAAAGTTGATATGGTTTTAGTATTGACTGTTGAACCAGGTTTTGGAGGTCAAACTTTAATAGAAAACTGTTTACCAAAAGTATATATTATGTTTTATATCTATATCTATATATATTATATTATATACAATTTAATAAATATTAATTTTTTTTTTGAAAAACAAAACAAAATAAAACAAAATATAGTGTAGAGTTTTACGTGATAGATTTCCAAATCTTAATATTGAGGTTGATGGAGGTATCACAGTCAAAAATATAGATAAGCTATCTGAAGTTGGAGCTAATGTTATCGTTGCTGGTACTGGTATATTTAAACATCCAAATCCATCTGAAGCTATTTCTACGATGAAAGCTAGTGTTTATAAATACAATAAGAATTCACTATATA